>APFE031406907.1:111524-123943 GCA_000404065.3 Pinus taeda
GCCACCCGCCTATTCCACTTGCACCCCCATCATAGTTTATTTTACTTTCCTTAATTGTAGTGCAATTTACTATTTTTGGCAGAGTTTTGAGCCGTCAACTTCCACAGCCATTTTGAGGTCCTAAATAACATTTTTTTTAAACACGAAAATCCATAGGCTCTAGTAGTGCATTGTAGTTGAAAGTTGTAGTCCTCAAATAGATATTTATAATGAGGTGTCATACGCATCAAATAAATAAGTTATTGTACCAATTTACTCAAACGAGGTCCACAAACTTTTAGCACTTCATCTCCTATGGTTATTTTTTTGGATGTTTATGGTTTTCCATTGTTTCTCAATAATTGGTAAGGCTTCGAGCCTCATTGTAACATAGTTCAAAAGGCATGTGACCTCCACATATCTTCTCAGAGACAAGATATCATCAACTGAGCTAGTTTATTTCCAATCTACATGTAAACAATTTTTAGTACTTTTTTATTAATGAATTGAAGTTTTGTTTTCTTTGTATTCCTGTGTTTCTGTTTATATCTTTATTTCATTTCATTCCTTCGTAGATATGGATCAATCATATAAGAGTGGTCTCCCCTTTCTCTGTTTTTATGTCTATGTCCCTATCGAGCTTGGTCTATAAGGAATTAGGGCTTGAATTAGTTGAACCTTTGTAAGACTCACCTCACCATCCCCAATGGCCTCCCATAGAAGAACAAAAGAAAGATGAGAGAGAAAGAGATCCTTTGTTAGGTCCCTATAATACTAGTGTAACCCCTTATTGTTATTAGTGTGACCCCCTTATTGTATTATTATGCCCATATAGTCCCCATGTTGTTATCATTATGCCCCATAGAATCCCACTATTGTTATTTTTGTGCCCGTACAATATTATTGTTATGTAGGTTTTGATTGTATTGGGACCCCATAGATTCCTATATATAGAAAGGAGGTCCTGACATTTGTATCATCAATGAATTTTTAATTTGCGTAATGTAAAGGGGGTTTTCCCCTCGAAGAGGCTAATTTTAAATTCATTGATCTGTCGTTTCTATCTTTTTGTGAGCTAGTTTCATAAAATTTGGTATTAGAGCTTTGGATTCTAGGGTTTTATTAATCCAAACAGGTCATCATAGAATTTTCGCTATAACTCTTTCTATAGGAAATTTCAGAAGCTAAAAAAAACACTCATTTGAGATGAAATTATTCTGAACCTTAGATCCAAATTCCAGATATTTCCTCACTATATTTTCGGAGATATGATCTGAGGAATTTAGGATTTTTGCAAGCTCCAAAATTCGATTTCAAATAGATAATCATGGAATTTTCCCTATAATGTTTTTTCTACAAAGTTTCTAACTCTGAAATTAAAACCCATTTGAGCTAAAATCGTGAGGAAGCATGCACTTGAGTTTCAGATATTGTTTCACTATATTTTTGGAGATATGCTCCAAAACATTTCGGGTTTTTACAGGCTCCTGAATCACATCCCAAATAGGTGACCTGGGGAAAATCATCATAACTTTCTCGCTAAGCATCAGATTGAAATTTCGTAAACAGTCAAAAAAATATGATAACCTATATTTTGCTTTGTATTGTTTTCAGGTCCTAAGGTCAAAATAGTGAGACGTGGAACTTTGTACAAGTTCGATCTCTTGAACAAGTCTATAATCAGGTCACCATGGGAGATTTGGCATAACTATTCGTTGCAGAATCCAATCTTGATCAGACTTGAGGGGTTGGAAAGAGGACTTGGAGAGGTACCGCAAGTCCCAATTTTAGACATTGGAGATGTGAAATTACATAGATACAACAGATTTAATATCAAACTCCTACAAAGTGAAAAACGATGTGTAGTTTTCTTAAAATTTTCCATAAGTTTGGTTGAAAGAATAGTTTGAAGGAATTCAAAGGGCATAGTGAAGAATTATTATCATTAACTGATTCCTCAAAGAAAGAAAATGGAAAAAATTAGTAAGGAACCTGAAATTTCTAGCATGACTCATGAAAAAGGGGAATAAATGCAACATGATATATCAAAATTACAAGACCAAGTGCAACAAAATTCACCCTAACAAAAAGTAGCAGAAAATAAGATGGATGGTTTAAATAAATATGTGGAAGCTAAGATGCATGGTTTAAAGAAAGGCGTGGAATCTAAGATGAATGATGTGGAAGCTAAGATGGATGGTATAGAAGAAAAAATTAAAGGAAACATGGAAGATTTGAAGACAAATTTGACAAGATTACTACAAGAAATTTTTACTAATGGCAAAAGGGTAGTAAAGGAAACTCATGATGAGAGAAAAATAAATGTTAATCATGATTTCATAGACTAACATTGGATTAAAGACCCACCATGTTCCAAAGTTCAATCTGTTACAGTTAATGATGAGAATGTTATGAAGACGAAAAGTAAATTTGAAGATTTTGAAGTAGTCATTACCAGCAGTCAAGAAACTTGTGAAACTTCAAAAGAAAGCAGAGAAATCATTACACCACGAGCTGATTTAGAGGATGCCATTATCAAAACAAAACAAAAATGCCATGCGTTAGAATTTGACAAAGATAAACTTAATTGATGATGGTCATACATTTTAGCTTAATATCAGACAAACCTATAAGGCAAGTGAAGGACAATGTCAATATCAAGTCAGAAAGCCACATCATCTGCATGTTCAAAACTTGAAGACATTGATGAGGTAAAATCCATATGCTCATGTGGTTAGTTATGTGCTTCTTGTTGATCTAGTTCAACTTCCCAACAAAGAATCATTTGATAAGTCAAAATGTTTTGCATACAATTATTATGTGCTTGGGGGGAACCATTATGTAGAAGCTCAAAGACAATTGATGGAGGAATATCTTAATAACCCATGTTTTGAAACAATGAAATGTATCATTTATGCTGGTTTATCAAATACATAAGCAAAGTTAGTGGCATGGGATCATATTTCAGATAATGAATATAAGATGTCTATGACTTTCATCCAAAGGGTTTGATTTATTCATAGTGAATTTCAAGAAACATGTGGTGGGGATAGGATAAATGTTACTGTCGATTTCTGATAGGAATGTTGTATGGAAATAGGCTATAAAATTGAACAGAAAACCAATACAAAAGGTGGAAAAGGCAACAAAATTAGTGATTTATTCAGAGGTGTTGATAACATTTTCCAGTTGGCATTTAGAACTGGAGATGTATGGGAGTTGATTGATGAGATTTTTAGCATGTGGGAAAACATTGGCGTTAAAAACCAGAAGGTCAAAAAGTCTAAGCCATTCATATGTAGCAGCATTAAATCAGGTCCCAAAATGAAGAAACTTCTAGAAGATATGACTATCACACCTTGGAGAGCAACGCAAGGAGTGAAAGATGAAAAAATTTTCAAAACAATATTATCACATGTGAGGACATGGGAATTATGACTGGTGGAAATGTCTAAGGAATTTCAAAAGTATGTTTGTTGAATTATTTTTATTTATTTCTATATTATAATTTTCTTTTAAATAAAACATGTTGTTCTTGGTAGTATTTGTTACACATATCATTATATTAACTTTTTGTTACTTTATCTATGCAGTTACAAAGTTTACATGAAAATTCAAGAACAAATGGTTAAATTATTGAATGAAGATAGTTTGGATGGTGTTGTACGCAACTATCCAGATTCAAGTTCTACATCAACATTAAAAGATTTTTATCTTGCATTTAAAAAGGTATCTTGATTTATAATACATTCATTTTTATTCACTTGTACTATTTTTAGTTGTTGAACATGTGTGTCTGGATGGTTTGAGTCATCTTGCCATCAAGTCATTTAAGTGTGTGTTTGCAAGTTTACATATGCACCTTTTCACTAGCTCACACACTTAGTCACTTTGTTAAAGCTCTGATGACCAGATCACCCTCTGATAGCTGGACCTTTACCCTACCATCGACTCGATTGAATATCACCCCTAACAGTGCATAAGCACCAAGCAAGCCATTTCAAGTTGTGATGCCCGCAAGCTAATCAATCAACTTTCCTGTTGGTCAACTGGAGATTTTTACCCAGTAGTCACCCCGTGACTAACTCCCCTCAAAAATTGCACAAAAACTATAGACCTTGCCTGCATTGATGATTGAGAAAATTTCCTCGATAGGCTAGATAGACACCTAGTGCCCATCCTTGTCTCCCTCAAAAAATTGCGTAGGTTTTTCCCGCTAGCCCACGAGTCAGCCGACTAGATGCTCACTCGAAAAACTGCGTAGATTTCATGAGGAAGCCCTATACTACCCAATAGTCTGCTCAACACAAAAACTATGCAGAGGTGATCAGCAAGCCATCCTTCCAGCATCAAAGTAGTTTTTTCCACTAGCAACTTCCAACAGTTGACTGCCAATTCCATCTAGGAATTATATAGTTTTCGCTGACAAGCTCCAGCAACTGACTGCCAGTTCTCTCTAGGAATTCCACAGTTTTTCCTATCAAGTTCTAGCAATTGATTGCCAACTCTCTCTAGGAATTGCTTAATTTTTGTTGCCAAGGCCCCAATAGCCACTTGCCCATTCTGTCAAGGAATTGTGTAGTTTTGGCTACCAGGATCCTGCTGCCTGCTCCTTCCAAAAAATTGCACAGATCCTCTCTTCCCAACCTTCCTATAGCCCAGACTTCTCCTCCAAAAAATTGCGCAGTTTTGTCCTCTAGGTGAGATAGAATCCATGGATAGTCACTCACAATCCGAATTTCCCATCACCATATCCAACTGACTTTTGCGTAGTTTTCACCAGTAGTGCTCAAAGCCTCCATCCCAGCTTGAAGCTTGCAACTTTTTCTTTTTTTCCAGTCGCCTGCATCTAAAACAATTATGCATCATGGTGAACTAGGATATTTTTGGATTTTATGTTTTCTCGTCACGAGCGACTACAGATAAAGGTACACAAGAAAACATGGCATGACAATAGATGGGATGAACAAAGGGAGTACAAGCAAAAGGACATGTTCTCCAACAGATGAACAAATGATGTGTGCAAAGAGATGCACTCACAAATGAACAATCATGCAAGAGATGTGTTCACGGATGGATGGACAAGAAAACATGCAAGATGTGTTCACGGATGGACGGATATATGAACTTGCACTTTCACGAATAGACAAACTTGTCAAGCATGCCAACAAATAGGCAAGGAGCAATGCGCAAATGCAACATCAAGTGAACCAAATGACCATCGAAGACTCAATACACCTTGTCATGCAGAGGTCAAGTTATGACACACCATGAGGATATCCATCACCCAACAACACTGCAGTTCGACATGCACACCAGCAGCAACACAAATGTACTAGCACTGTCATGTCGAGTCTTGTCATGAGTCATGTCATCCACATCTCTACTATGGGCCATGCTATCAATCAATGTAATGTGTAGAAGTCGAAGGGATCCACTTGTCATATGAAGAGTCATGTAAAGTCGAAAGTTTACGGAAGTCAAATAGTCATGAGGGAAGTTGAACAACCACAAGGGGTTACTTTCACACTTGGCTATAAATACCCCCTAATTTGCACATGCAAGGGACTTTTTTCACCTCGGCTCCTCCAACATAGCCTTGAGAGTCTATATTATTTTCTTTGAGGAGTAAGTAGTAGCTCCAATGCTTCACCCACGGGGTTAGTGATGTACAGTGTAACAATGTGTCTTGTAACTTTCACTTAATTTATAAGCATACTCACTGACCATCACATTTTCACACGTGTTGTAACTGTTGTAAGACTAACCTTGAACACTTGTAATACATGTTTCTTTAACCTGTCTTTAACACTTGAACTCACTCAATTATTTTAATACATATATATTAATGAAAATGTGTTGTATGAAATGTTAACGTTATCCTGCCCAAGTTGGTTACATCCTCGGACATCAGACACACCTTTCATGTAAACTTGCTATAACAACCGTTGCATTTGCACCGACTACTCTGCTATGTGTTGTACGTGTTATCTTTCCTTGTGTGTTGTGACTAGCACATCTATATGGATTGCTCATCTGGAACCTGTGCACATCCTGTTGTGCTATGTTTTCCTAACTAATTTAGGGCTTCCTTCCATCTAACTTGGGACTCACTCACACCCTCTCCCTCTAGGGTGAAAGAACCTTTGACACAAGAAACACTAGAAATCATCAAGCATGCGAATCTCACTACTTGAAGACAAAGAAAACCACTCTCCTGCGTTGACAAGAAAGAGCTGAGGCAAAGCTTTAAGATAATGGAAACTGGGCCATCATACCAAATGGGACTCCAACACCAAACAGTGTGAGGTCTAGTTGGGACTTCATACCAGGGTCATCCACGGAATGTTGGCGGGTGCATCACCATCAACAACAAGAAAGGCTGCCTAAACCCATCATGTTTGGGGGTTAACATAGATTATGTATTTGAAGTAGATTTAATTGTTTTGTCAATTTATTTCTGCAATTTATTTCTACATTTTAGATTATGTAATTTCTTCCTAATTTATGGTGTGGTCCCGTGAATAGTTTTAGGAAGTGTGTTTTGTTTTTGTCAAAATATTTATATTTCATTTCCAAATTGTTTGCTAAATAGTTTTCAAAATTCCAGAACTTCAATTTGTATTCTAGATTCATTTATGTTTTGTAGATCTGAGTAGAGGGCAACAATTTGAGTAGAGGGTAATGAGTGCATTGTTATTGGTTTCACTTTGCAGGTTGTGGAGTAAGCACTCGATCACATTATCTACTCGACCACATTCTTCACTTGGCCACATTCTGCACTCAGCAGCGTTCTGTACTTAACTGCATTCTGTACTCACTGGTCGTGTTCTTTACTCAGCTGCGTTCTGTACTCATGCCACGTTCTGTACTTAGCTTCATTCTGGACTTATAATTTATCTGATTTAGTTATTAGAAAAATCTAGTTTGGAAGAGTGAGTTGTGTGATTTCAATAGAGTAACTATCATTGTTAATCAATTTTTTATTTTGCAATTTATGGAATTAAAGACCGTTTGTTAATAAATTTCATTGTGTGAATAATTAGCTTTAGGAATAAATATTATCTTTTACATGTCGAATTGTTTTGAATCAAGTAGAACTCATTTGAATAGATCATTCATTATTTTCCATGATTTCTCAGTAAGCTTTCAATAACTCATTATTTGATTGAAGTTATTGCGTTGCTTATCAATAGATTAGTTTCAAGCTAGTAATAGAAATTTCATACTTAATCTAGGAATATATTTCAAATTTCATGATGTTAGTTAAGATTAGATGCTCTGATCCTACGTTACTTGTGCTTGTGCCTCGAAGCTTATGAGTCCCAGATTGATAATTTAATGTTGGAATTATAACACATATAATTTCCTCAACAACATGTCGAATTTGGTGAGGTGGCATCCAAGTCAACAAACGTCCTTGAGATTTTTCCTCACGAGATCTTGAAAAATAATGTAGAGTGATCCCTTCAAACATCAACAACCATGATATATGTTAGAAAATTGAGAGAGTTTTTGCCAAATGGGTCTGTTTTGGACAAAAGCCTCTTTCAGTTTCACAGAATTAATTCTCATTTGTTTGGAAAGTGTTCCCAAAATTAATTTTCTTTACAAGGAAAACATAGTTTTAACTGGCAATTTTATTAACAGACTGATTGTCAACTTTTCCTTTGTTCCTGTTGTTTTATAATTTGCTGATAGTGGGAATGTTAGCATTTTTCTTGCCAAAATTCACTGAAAATGGAGATGTTAGTGCTCCCCTTCAAAATTGCTGACAACGGAGATGTCGACTTTTGTTCCTGAAAATCGCTGACAATGGAGATGTGAGCTCCCACTTCTGTAAAAATCACTGACTGTGGGAATGTTAGCTCCTACCTGCTCTGCTACAATTTCTGTTGGATGTTGGGATAGATCATCAATATATCTAGTGCTTTGGGCTTGTCCGAGTTAGCCTTGCTTCCTTCCCCCATCACAAACTTTATTTAGAAACAAAAAAACTAGGATTTGATTTTTCATCTTTGCGGGAGAAGTCAAATGAAATATTACCAGATGTTACCAATTCCATGAAAAAATAACCAACCATATAAAAGAAATTACAAGTTTACAAATTGAAATGGGTTTAATTGGTGGAGAGGGGAAATAATTACAATTCACGGAAATTATTACAATCTAGGGAATACACATTTTAAACCATGGTTAATTGATAAACAATATACTAATGGCATTGGAAAAATCAATGGTTTAACATTAAACTTACCTGTGGAATGCTTGAAAACCTTATCATTGTTACTGACGTGGTCAGTGTAATCCTTAAATTAAAATTTGAAATTTGTTTTTGGTGCTAACAGTTGGTCACTCCATTACATTGGAAATGTGGATAAGCTCGTTGTGAGTGAATTACTTCAGAAAACATTATTAGAATATTAACTCATTGACAACCTTGGTATAAATGATTTCCCTGTTTATTACAACTAGCAATGTTGACGCTGAAACTTTCAGCATCTTCTAAAAAAAATAAAAAAACAGAGTTAATGTGATAACATAACCCAAGCTTGGGGTTTTGCAGCCATCGTGATTTGGGACAAAACCATGGAAAAATTTTGATACATGATGAATGATGATGATAACACTCATCGAGACACATCCGACGCAATGAATATCATCTGATTCTGTGTTATAGAGATGGAGTTATGAGTTTTTGAAGTATATGGTTGGGTTTTGCACATGTATGGCCAAGCCGGCTTGATGATAATAAGCCATACAATAGTTGTACAAGCCCAATAAGTATGTTTCAGGAGGCCCTTCTTATGGATATAAATAGAAGTTGATGTGAAGTTGTTTGAGGCACATCCAAAGTGCAACACAAGCATAAGAAGAGCTTGTTAAAGGAGAAATATTTTTCTAGTCTTGGCCACAGGCAAAAGGAGAGAGACCAGTGTGGAGGAGAAAATTGTTTTGGTCTTCTGTTGGTGATCAGATCGTTTTATAGAAGGCATGAGGGAGTAGAGTCAAGTTTTGGGTCTTTGTTGAGGGAATTTGTGGGTGGATAACCCTTGGAAGAGGCACGCATAGCCTTGAGAAAGTTGTTGTGGATAGACCGCATCCCTTACTAACCTGTTACAGAGTTGCATAGGGCAGTTTAAGGGTCTTTCTATGCACAAAACGAAAATGTAGGAGGTGACGATCCCTCCAAGAGAAGGCCACAACAAATGAACAGAAGTCACAACTATTTGAGGGACTTTGTGTGGATGTTTTATGGTTGTTGTGGTGTGCGACATGCCCTAACCAGGAACAATGAATGACCATTGTAGTACAACAGACTTAAAGAAGAATTTGTCTTGTGTTGGGTCATAGTATTGACCAGTTTTGGATTGGTTTTATGAGTAGTCTATAAGTTGCATGTGTTGAGGTTGAATGGGTAGTTGGAAACTTCAACTGGGAGAAAAACTTATAGTGAAGAGTTGGGAGCCATTTAACTAATGAAGGGCAGCGTGTTGGCAACCAAATTATCTCATGACTAGAAATCCTAAAGGAGATGTGGAAGCTAAAGTAAGGGTGTAGTTTGGATCCTAATGTGTAGCACCTTGTTGGACAAAATTGACTGCTAGATTGGCATATTGGAGCTCAGGTATTGACCAGCATAGGGAGAAGATTATATCAACCCGTGTTCATTGCAGCAGTATTAGGTGGAAGACCGCTTGGAGACTCCATGTGTTGTCCTTTGATGGACTAAGGGGTATCTATAGAGTAGAAAGAGAACGAAAGACTGGTAAGATGAGATACAACATAGAGTCTGCAACATGATTGCTATTGTATCTTGTATTCCATAAACTATTGTAATACTCAGATTGGTTTAATATAAAAATATTGGATTGTATATTATTTTACATATGTGATTTATTGTTCTCTATTTGTCGTTGTGAAAAGTACTTCTTTTTGAGATTCTTGGTTTGGTAGCATCATAGAATCTAATATTTTATCCTTGAACTAAGATCGTGGAAATTTAACATGGTATTAGAGAGTGTATGAGATAACTTGAAATATAGTGAATTAAAGTTGTGCATGACGAAGTACATCTTAAGAGGGAGTTGGTCACATTGTAGGTGACAATGTCAAAGTTACAGGTTGGTCTATGGTATGAGAATAGGTTGGAGGGGTTTTCCAACTATAGTCCATGGAAGGAAAGGTTCAAGTAGGTCTTACAAGTCAATTGTATCTGGGAGTTTGCTGAGAAAGCCATCAAGAATCTGACTCGCCCAAAGGGAAGTGTATGAGGATTTGGATACGAGGGAGAGATTGATCATGCTTGATGGTGTGAAGGATCCCCTAATATCTCATTTGTCCAGGAAGAACAATATATATAATATGTGGATGGATCTTTGAAATTTATTCCAAAATAACAAGGAGAAATAGGTACTGGTATTAGAGGATAAATTGAAGTCCACCAAGATGATACAAGTTGAAGGAGTCACTTCACATCTAACGAGATTGTCCCAAGTCAAAGATGAGCTTGCTATCGTCGATGTGACTATTTTAGAGAATGATATGGTGAGGATCGCCTTGAAAGGTTTCACTAAGGAATGGAAGCTCTTCAACAAAGGAATCATTGCCAGAGAGAAGTTTCTAGACTGGAATAGGCCTTGGGACAAATTCATTTAAGATGAGTCGCGAGACGAGGATTTTCATCCGAAGAAGAGGGCTTGAGATGATGACATGGTACTTGTAGCACAAATGAAGGGTAAGAACAAGAAGGACTTGAGTAAAGTTATGTTTTTCAACTGTGACGAGATGGGTCATTTTTCATCGAGATGTCTAATGAAGAAGAAGGGATATGATGAGAAGAAGAAGGGGAAGCAAGTCACTAGTGTTTCCACTTGTACTGAGATAGATGCTCTCACAAGGAGGTTGAAGGAGGTGAAATTTCCTATGTTCTCTTATTTCTCGCAAGGTACTATTGGTGAGGATGGATGCTAGGTGGATAGTGGTGTGTCCAAAACATATGACAAGGTCACAGGATGTTTTTGAGACTCTATCTTAATGGAACTCAAAGTTGCACATGGTGTTGCGCAAAAAGAGTTAGAAGGAGATCTGAGGAATGGGAGCTGTAACATTAGAGATGGAGACAGGATGACTGGTGTGGGTCTAGGATGTATTGTTTATACCAAGACTTAGATATAGTGCAATATCTATCTCGTTGATTGAGAAGAAGGAGTTTGAGGTCTTGTTCCTAGATGAGAAGGCAAGACTCGAGCCTAGAGGCTCTAGCTCCATGGGTATTGTTCTTAGGGTTAGAGAGCATGGTATATATAAGCTGACATGAAAGGCTATGGATCATGGAATGAAGAGGAAGAAGCAAGTGTAGGTGTAGGCTTCAGAGGGGCGAGTATAGGTTCGAGGGAAGAATGTCTAGATTCTAGAGCCTTAGAGGGAGTTGAGTTCTAGTGAGTGTTTGTAAGTTTAAAGGGAGAATTTGCAGCCCAAGAATAGTATGTGGTTAGTGGGAAGAATGATTGCTTCCACATCTGCCAGGAAGGAATCATGGAGGGGTTGAAAAGTGATAACAGAGAAGAAGAAGAAGTAAGATTCTTCCAGTGATATCAACACTTCCAAGAGAGTCATAGTTAATGCTACAGGGATTGCTGTAGCAGTGACTACCAAGATTTGGGCGAGTGTTGTGAGTAGTGATGATGATGAATTACTTCCTAGTCTTGGAAGTACCTCCCTTGCTAGGAGGGAGTGTTCATTTTTGAGTAGCTTGGGAGGTACTTCAACCCGAAGGTTTTAGGGTTTGGAGGGTTTAGCACCACAAGGGTCAGTTGTCAACTTGGAACCCAAGCTTGGGGTTTTGTACCCATCTTGATTTTGGACAATACCATGGGAAAGTTTCTACATGTGATGGATGCACATGATATCTCTCGTCGAGATGAATTTGACACAATGAAGCTCATCTGATTCTAAGTTGTAAAAATGGAGTTATGGATTTTTCAAATATATGGTTGGTTTTTGCACATGTATAGTCGAGTCGGTTTGATGATAATAAGCCATATGACTATTATAGAAGCCTAATAAGGGTGTTTGGCAAAGCCCTTCTTATGGATATAAATAAAAGGTGATGTGAAGTTGTTTGAGATAAATCCAAAGTGAAACACAAGCATATGAAGAGCTCGTTGGAGGAAAAATATTTTTTTGTCTTGGCCAGAGGAAAAAGGAGAGAGACCAACGTGGAGAAGAATAATATTTTTGGCTTATGTTGATTACTGTTATGAAACTAGCTCAAGAAAAGATAGAAAAGATAGATCAACACTTTATAATTCAGCCTCTTCGAGGGGGCAACCTCCTGTACATTACATAAATGAACAATTCTTGGATGATACAAATGACAAAACCTCCTTTCTATATATAGGAGTCTAAGGAGTCACAATATAACCCAGTCGACCTAA
>APFE031406909.1:0-12504 GCA_000404065.3 Pinus taeda
GTTGGGTCTAGATTAGTTGAAGTTTAGCACAACTTTGCGTCTTTTGGAGGGGTCTGTTAGCTTACCGGAAGCTCTAAAGTTGTCAGTGAATGACGGAGAGCCCTTGGGAGTTTAACACTCCTTTCTGTTTAAAAGTTTTTGGAAATCTATGAGAATTGGTTTGATCCTGGCTTTTGTTTTTCCTGTTGATGGCATTCCCACAACAAGTTGGTTCTTGTTTTGGTCTTTGCACTTGCAAAGACGTGTAACATATGTAATGTACTTGTACGATTAATAGAAAGCTCCATTCTTACTTGAACAAAAAGTAAATGATGGAAAATTATGTTTTATGTGCCTATCAACCACATTTACTATTATAATTATGTTAATATATAATATAACTCTGGATCATAATTACTTATATCTTAAATTGTATATAACATAATTATATTTATGATCAATCCAATGAAACTTTAAATAAAATACAATTTATGTTATATATAATTTTTATTAAATTATTTTTTATTATAGATATACCTAAAAAAGAATACATATATATATCACCGCCATCAAAAAATAATTCTTTATATAATCAATAAGAGTTTAACCACAAATTAATTAAACGATCTTTCAAAATGTACTCATTTAAAAAATATATATATTTTAATGCATGTTAAAATTCATAGCTGTATTTGAAAATAAATTATGCAATTTGTAACTTGGAATTCCTTCACACCCACTCTAAAATATAAACCTCTGGAGTAATCATAAATTACTCATATCTTTATTTATGAGAGAGTGTGACATGTGACGGTGAATGCCACAAAGACAGCAGAATCGGCTAAATAATAAGAATGGTAAAGTTTTCAATTAAATAATAAGAATGATTAAAATAATATACTAGTGATAAAGTTGATATTATGAATTATAAATAAAATTTATAATGAGATATTTGTAAAAAAAATTCTTAAAATAATAATTATATAGATTAATGTTTTTTAACAAATTAAAAATATAATTAATATTTATTACAAACTAATAATAAATAATATTAAAACAAAATAATTTAAAATAAATTTAATAATATTTAGATAGTTCCATGTTTTTGAAATAATTTTTTTTTTTAAATTGAATAAATAATTATAATAAATTTAAATTAAAATAAATAATCTAAATTAAATAAGGTAAATGTAAAAATTAATAATAATTTTAAATGAAAAAAAAATAATATTGAAATATCGGGAAATATATTGTAATTATAATCAAATAATGTAACACCTAGTGACATACTGACGACAATTGTTGTTATCAATTTTTATTTACTATTGTTATTTTATTTTAGTTTATTCTGAATTGTTAAAAACATTTAGGGTGAAAAGCCATAAGAAAAGTTGTTAAACATTAATTAAAAGATTCTGATTCAGTTGAGAATGGAACTAGAAAATCTGTTTTATGACTACTAAAAAACAGTTACAGACAGTTTTCTCACTCTCTCCCTTAAAAAGGGAAAAATAAAGTAACCAGTCGGGTTGGAAAGGGGGAGAAAAAAATTGTACTGTGAGAAATTTTATTCCGAGAGTTGAGCAAGTTAGCCAATCGGAAGGAATTGAGGTACGCGACTTGAGGTTGGATTAGTTTCCTGATTCCCAAGGTACCAAAATTGTTGGTCCTTGATAGAAGTGGAAGAGCGCGAAGGGGGATTATGGATGTAATTACGGGATCCAAGGCTGGGTGGCGAGACCTTCTAAATCAAAGGAATGTAGGCTTGAATCATATTCTTTTAGATAGCCAGATAAGTACTTATTATTGTGTTAACATCTATTTATTACTTTAGGGAAGTACTTAATGTTTACTGTCATCAAAGAAATTTAGACTAGTAACTTAGAATGTTGTTGTAGTATTGCTCTGTTATAGAAATAAATAGAAATGAAATCTTTAATAAGTTCTATGCAAAAAGGAAACACAAAGTTGCCAACACATATAGGAGGAAACAAATATTGTTGCTTTTATGATGATATTGTTTACAAAAAGAATTCTAATTTACTCTTGGAGGAATCATGAATCTAACAGTCAACTATTGATATAGAGAGTTATCACTCGAGTCTAGACTTCTCATACTTAATAGGCCTCTAACGCAACGTAAACAATTATGTGGCATATTGAAGTTACGTATGAAGATATACTAATAGACTTCCATAGATCACAACAACAATCACTGTACATTTATAACAAGCAAATAATGTATATAACAACCCAAATCATATTTGGTGTGAAGATATGTATATTTCTGAAGGGTTAGGGTTATGAGCCTCGGTCGAGTTTTGCAAGAACCCTCCAAGAGCCGAATACCCAGGCTCCTAAAAGCTTCGAACACTTAAATCATAGAACAAAGACAACAATGTATCAAGTCTGGCACATTTAGAATCATAGAAGGAAAATAAAAACAACGATTCCTTTCATGCAAATCTTAAAAGATTCTCGTCTTGTAAAACAAACTTAATTAATATGTATATATAATAAAGCTTTGTAATAGTTTGGGTCATAACAAACAATAAATTACAATATATGTATGAATACCAAATCATCATCTGGTCCCCACCGAATACCAAAGTCAAACCAAAATACAAGCCTAAACATCGGTCATTCTGACCCTATCTTTAACTAAAACAGATAGCTAAAACCCTCGAGTAGAGGTATTCGAGCTGTAAGGCCCAATTCCAGCTTAATACAATTTCAAGCTCTTTGATCACAGGAGGAAGCTTAAAAACTCGAAGCAAGAGGAGTTCTCGACCCAACCCACTGGGAGAAAAGACGACACAACAGTACTTAGAACGTCAAAGCCTGAGAACGTTATACTTCAAGGTCGAAACGAAACCATCGCAACATTACTTGTTCACAAGAATAATTAAATGAGAACCATTTTTAGTTTAAGGAATCCATAATTAAAAACAAATCAAAAAAAGAGATCTTACATGAGTGGAGACCTACACTCCTTGAGGCTACGACCAAATTCTGTAGAATAGCTTAAAACCCTTAACAAATATTTAGGAAAAGGAAATCAACTTAACCATGAATGGATGAGATTACTACCTTCCACCTACAAGTTAAGCTATATTGCTCCATCTAGAGGTTACATATATTTCACAAGCAAACCCATTTGGTATCAGTAACCCCTGTGTAAGAGAGATAGTGAGGAAACCACATTTCATCCGCTAAAACAGTAAGGAAAGGAAGATCAACAAAATTCTCATACATCAGTAATGACATGCCCTTACTTGGTGGAGAAGCATGTAGCCATGGTAGGATAGGAATGATGAACCCCAAACCAGAACTAAAATTCCACCATGAGGGCCACAAAGCAGAAGTAGGAACAAATGAATGTTCCCTCGCAACGAGAGGATCTTAACCGTATTCCTCAACCTCAAGCAACCAAGATCGTGGATCATTTGGAATCCAACGATGAAGATCACGCCAGATGCATAGTCTCCCAACTCCTCTAAGTGGCCAAGTTAATGCAGGGTTATGAAGCCAACTATGGAAGGGATAGCGAGCACAGCAGATGACCTTGGGGTTCTCCCACCTTAATGAGGTGGATTGCCTTGAGGCAACTACTAGGCAAGAAAATTAATTGCCAATATTTATCAGAGTTATGTGGAGTCCAAGAGCAATTGGGTGCCACGTTATCCGCATGGAATAGCCCTGTAATTTGTGAAGGTTATGGGTAGTGTAAATTCCCGTTTACAATAGTCAATTAATTTCTATAGCCCAACTCTTTTATTACGTAATGGTTAATTTTTTTATATATATGGATGTTACAAATGGTATTAGAGCCCAATCTCATAAACTAAGACTTTTGGGTTATTTTAGTACAATTCATTAAGTCTTTTATCTATGTGTAATCATGCAATAAACAAATTACATAAATTGAGTTTGGATGTATATGAACACACAGAGAGAGAGAAGAAAGATTAGAAGTCAGAACCAAGACAAAAAAATGCAGAGAAGCCCCAAACCAGCAAGCCAACCGGAAACACCTTATGTGAAGACAAACCCAGAAATATGGGTACAACTGGGAGAGGAATCTCGACAGGCCAATGCTTCTCTGCTGGAAGCCGTGTAACAACTACGAGTAGAAATCATGAACTTGAGGAAAAATAATAAGTGACTAAGGAAAGAACATGAGAAGATCCTTAAAAGTTTGTCTGATCGACAAAATCAACCTGCTCCCGACCCTAGTATAGAAAACAGAGAAAGGGCCCCAACTACCAACAATGGGGAGGATAATGTGGAATCAATAGAAGGCAATAAGGAGGAAGAATAATGACATTCAGATAATGTGTCTGATCAAAAGAGGAAAAAAAGGGAGAAGACAAAATTACAAGGTGAGTTCAAAAAAATCAAAACATTGTTGTTTGAAGGGGAATCCGAAGAAGAAGTGGAAGCTTGGCTGATCGACATGGGTAAATATTTTCAGATTTATGAGTATATTGTAAAACTTAAAGCTCGACTAGCACATTACCAATTACGAGGGAAGGCCACCCTTTGGTGGGAAGAAATTAAAACCGTGCGCAAGATAGATGAGGAGAAAGTAACATGGTAGGAATTTTAGAAACATTTTAAAGATAAATACCTAACTGAACATTACTACGAAAAAAAATCAAAGGAGTTCCATGAGTTAACACGGATAGCCTTAACCATGGATGAGTATGTGAAGCGGTTTAATTCCCTGTTACAGTATGTTCCATAAATGCAAGAAGAAAAATATAAAATTCAGTGGTTCATTAGCAGCTTGCCAAATTTCATGAAGGAAAAAATAGAATTCGAATATCCTGAAAGAATGGATGATGCCATACGTAAAACTTGCATTTGTTATCAGCATATGAGGTGGAAAAATGAAGGACCTAAGGGAGCCATTGGCAAGAAAATAAAGAACATATCATCAAACAGATCACCAAAAGTCATAAATGGTAGAAATAGTCAAAAAAGGACTTCTAGAAAATTTGCAAGAGATATGCCAAGAACTCATACTTATACTGAGAATAGACAGTTGGAAGGAGTTGGCAAAACTATTGCAGACCAGCCACCAAAGTCGCCACTACAATGTTGGGGATGTGGGGAAGCACATTATTACAAGAATTTCCCACAGAAGGCTCAAACTGAATAGATGTCAAACATGAAAGAAGCATCTATAGTGGGAGATATCGCAAGAAGCATGCCCAAAATCAATGTTGCCTTGGACGATCATCAAGAAGAATATCAGCCCACTATGATCGAATGTGAAGGTATGATTTCTCATCAACATGTTTCTGTTTTATTAGTCCTAATGTGGTAGAAAAATCTAAACTGCAAAGCAGTAAATTTTTAGAAACCTTGGCTAGTTCAACTAGCCACCAAGACAAAAAGGAAGGTGTCTGCAAAAACAAAAAACTGCCCTATAACAGTTTCAGGACAGCCGATTCATGTTGACTTGAACAACCTTCCCTTGGATTGTTATCATGTATTGATAGGAATGTACTAGTTGGAGGGTCGTTGGTCTCTAGTAGATTGTAAAGAAAAATCAGTCAATTATCTTACTGAGTCAGGGCAAAGAAACAAAATTTAAGGAGTCAAGAAGAATGTTAAACTACGCCGTGTTACAGCCAACCAACTCGTAAGATGCATAAGGAAGGGCTACCAAATTTATGTTGTTCAAGTAGGGTACATCAATGATAGGAATAAGATGACCTCCATAGAGAGCAATCCTGTAATTGAAGAATTTGTGGATGTATTCCCTGAATCCATTCTTGGGTTTTCATCAAAGCAGACATCGATTTTACCTTTGAGTTAGTGCCTGGGGTAGCTCCTACTTCTAAAGCCCCTTACTGCATGATCTTTCCTGAATTAACATAATTGAAAATGTAGCTTCAATAACTGTTAGATAAAGGTTATATTTGCCCTAGTGTGTCCCCTTGGGGAGCCCCTGTACTATTTGTACTAAAAAAGGATGGGACATTAGGATTATGCATCGATTACTGTCAGCTAAACAGGTTGACCATAAAGAAAAAGTATCCTTTACCTCATATAGACGATCTATTTGATCAATTACAGGGAGCTAGCGTATTCTCCAAAATTGACTTAAGGTCCAGCTACCATCAAATTAGAATAAAGGACAAAGACATCTGTAAAACTACATTTAGAACTCGTTATGGACAACATGAGTTTGTGGTACTGCCTTTTGGCCTTACCAATGCTCTGACCACATTCATGAGCCTGATGCGTGGCATTTTCCAGCCTTTTCTGGATAAATTTGTACTAATTTTTATGGATGATATCCTGATCTATTCAAAAGGTCAGGAGGAACATGAGAAGCATTTGAGAACAATGTTGCAGATTCTGCGAGATAACCAAATATACGCAAAATTCAGTAAGTGCGATTTCTACAAGGATCAAATCTAGTACTTAGGCCACGTAATATTGGCAGAAGGTATAACGGTGGATCCAAAAAATATCAGAACTATCATGGAATGGACGAAACCAAAAAACGTTGCTGACATAAGATCCGTTTTGGGCATCGGAGGGTATTATCACCAGTTTATCAAAGGCTTCTAAAAAATAGCTTTTCCAATGACTTCACTGCAGAAAAAGGGGCATGCTTTCCACTGGATAGTGGAAGGCCAACAATGTTTTGAACAACTAAAACAACTTCTCACGACCACCTCGGTGCTAAAAGTAGAAAATCTGAAAAAGTATTTGGTAGTATGTACAAATGCGAGTAAGGAGGGTTTTGGTCGAGTATTTACTTAGGAAGGAAAAGCCATAGCATTTTCACGGGATTAGGCACTCAAATTCAATTCATCACATCCTACCATCCACAAACAAACAACTAGATAGAACAAGGGAACCAAGTATTGGAGGACATGTTGAGAATGTTTGTAATGGAACAACCCGAGAAATGGGAGGATTACCTCCTCTTGGTGGAGTTTGCCTAGAATAATGGAGATCATGAATCATTAGGCATGAGCCCTTTTGAAGTTCTATATGGACGAAAGTATCGAATACCCATGGACTGGAATAGTCCAGATAAAAAATTAGCATTGGGTCCTGATATGTTAGAGGAAATGGATGCCACCGTCAAGAAGGTTCACCAAAATTTGAAGGTTTCTCAAGATAGGAAGAAGGTGTACGCAGATAAGAAAAGAATCCATACATAATTCTAGTTAGGAGATCACGTATGTTTGAAGGTTAGGCCCTGGAAAAGCACATTGCGATGGAAGGGTTGTGAAAAATTAGCACCATAGTACTCTGGTCTTTTCAGATTCTAGTATGAATTGGACCCATGGTGTACAAGCTAGCACTCCTAGATGACATCCAAGTCTACAATGTCTTCCATGTATCCTTATTAAAAAAATATGTGTACGACCCTCAGGATATTATTAACTGGGAAAGTATTCAGGTAATGATAGAATGAAATATAACTATTAATAATTATGGTTTATAAAAAAAAATATGATAGAAGGTTATGAATGTGCAGGTAGAACCCAAAGGATAATTTTTGGTAGACCCTTCGTATCCTAGGTCGGAGAGAAACCACCCTCCAATGGTGAGCCATCACCCAATTTAAAGTGCAGTGGAAGAACTTTGGCCTAGATGAGGTGACTTGGGAAGAAGAGGAAGCCATGCAAAAAGTCTATCCTACACTTTTCACTTAAATAAAGAACCCCAGTGATGACATTACTCTCAAGGGGAGGGAGATGTAACACCCAGTGACACACCGACAACTGTTTTTATCAATTTTTATCTCCATTTCTTCACAAACTAGTCTTTAATTTTACTGCTAAAATAGTAAAAAACGTAGGAACACACTTCTTCAGAAAAAAAACTATGCAAAAATGCAACAAATTTGTCATTTTTGAAATTGAGGATTAACTTAAACTTTAATTGATACAAATAGATTGTATATTACTTATAGATCTTCATCAAGC
This sequence comes from Pinus taeda, assembly GCA_000404065.3. Taxonomy (NCBI): domain Eukaryota; kingdom Viridiplantae; phylum Streptophyta; class Pinopsida; order Pinales; family Pinaceae; genus Pinus; species Pinus taeda. The sequence continues at coordinate 7,941 of APFE031406909.1, forward strand.
TCTTAAAGTCCTTCATACCCCTTATTTTCTTTATTTTCATTAAACCACAATGTTTTCACCAGGAGCACAACAAATCCCGTGAAATATAAACACAACAAGTGTCCCACTAACATCCAAAGCACCTCAAGAGGATGGATAACGAACTGTATGCGCTTTTTGAATTAAAAAAACATGTCTTTGTAAGCTTTCATGCTATCTAGAACTTTGTTTGAGTGCAATTATGACTTTTCAAATATAGAAATGTCTAAGTGCAATGCAAGGGAGATGCACAGTAACAGCCTTACATCTTTGGTGCTTGCAAATGGTGACAAATATATGACGTAAAATTTTAATTGTCTATGTAATTGACTGAAAAGACACCACTAACTTGTCCCAAAGATGAAAAGGCAAACCCACTATTACCTTTATCCATGACTTGGATGACACATTAACCATAGACTTACTAAAGCTAGACTTTTTATGAAATCAATGATTTGATATATTTCATCACTCAAAAAATTTAATATATCCTAACCTAAATTGACACTAAATACTTGATCTTACACACTTCACAAAAACTGATGACTTGATCTCTATGAGATCATGGCAATACTTTTACAAATTGGCCAAAATGATAAAAAAAAATAAACATGACTTTGATTACTATAGCATAGGACTCTAACACAACGATTGACCGAATTTGAAGAAAGATTTAGCAGATTTTGTGGATAGATGCTTGGATTGTAAACAGGTAAAAGGATACTACAAGCATCCAAATGGTCCACTACAACTCATTATGTTTCAAGAGTGGAAGTTGGATGTCATTACCATGGACTTCATCACAAGTTTTCTGAGGACATCTAGATAGCACGATTCTATCATCATTGTGGTTGATAGGTTGAAAAATATAGCACACTTCATTCGAGTAAAGTATACATATCCAGCTAATGATGTATCACATGTATTCATGAGAGATGTGGTAAGGTTACATGGTGTTCCGAAAAAAAATGTGTGATACATAGATGATAAGTTCACTTCTAGGTTCTCGAAAGAGTTATTCGCAATTTTGGGTATAAAGTTGGTCTTCAACAGAACATACCATCTGCAAACATATGGACAAACAAATAGGTTCAACAATATATTGGAGGACATGCTTAGGATTTATATGATGCATCAAGAGTGAAATTGGTAACAGTATATTCCACTGGTTCAGTTCTCTTACAATAATGAGTATTAGGAGTCTCTGAGGATGAGTCTATTTGAGGCAATCTATGGGTGGAGTTAAAATATTCCTATCAGTTGGAGTGGTCTAGTTAATGGGGTATTGATTGGACTAGACATGTTGGCAGAGATGGAACAAGAAATGGAGGTTATCAAGAAGAATTTAGAAGCAACAAAGAATAGGAAATTTTTTTATGCAAATTAGAATAGGATCATTAAGGAATTTCAGGTTGTGGAATAAGTATACTAACACATCAAGCCCAAGAATATGTCCTTGAGGATTGGATCATGTGTCAAGTTGGCACCTCGGTATTGTGGAACTTTCAATATTGTTGAGATGATTGGACTAGTAGCCCATCGACTTGCACTGCCTTCGAAAGTGAAAGTCCATGATGCTTTCCATGTGTCATTTCTTAAGAATTATTTTCAAGATGCTCATGATGTGATCAAACAGTTTGTATTGGAGGTGGAACGAGATGGAGAATTCATGTCGGAACCTTAGTACGGTTTGCAAAGAAAGATGATCATGCTCCAGAACTGAGAAATCAAGTAGGTTAAAGTGAAATGGAATAACTTTGGACCCGACAAAGCTACATGGGAGATGGCAGATCAAATGCACTTAACATGTACTTCTATATTCACTAGTTGAGTGAATTTTCTTGATATATGTTTTGGTGTGATGATTTGGGATGTGTATATGTATATGGATGTAAATATTGCCATGAGTTTTATTATGAAGCTCCAATAATCAGTATGGGTATGTTTTTCATGTTGTTATGTTTGTCATGTTGGTTTCTTTCAACATATCGACCATTGTAAATACTGCAATAAGCTAAGTTATAAAGCTCCATGGGCAATATGTTTCCTTCTTGTAGTTTTGCTGCCTGTAGGTGTCATTGAACATCGAGGATGGTGTTCCCACAAAGGAAAGGCTCTCTAACATCCATGGTTAAAAATCCATGTAATAGAGTTAATAAAGGAAAAACAATAACCATAGTCATGGGACACACATTCCAAGTTGAATGTTGGGCAAAACATAGTGACGAGGATCACTTGTGATTAATTAATGGCAAAGGATTTGGAAAGGCATTATGCGTTAATTGGCATTTTAGTCATGAAAATAATGGAAAATAAGAGAAAAGTGAGGTGAAAGGTCACATGTTACATGTGGGGAGGAAAATCAAGTAAAATATTGGAAAATTTAAAAGAATAGAGGCCTCATTAATAAAAAGGCTTCTAAGGATCAATTGAGAGACTTTGGTGTATTCACTTATGGAGCTATATGTCTACTATATCTCTCTCATACACTTGTGAACTTATACTTCTGTTCGAGCACTTTTGGAGAAGTGTGCCATGCTTTCCATTTGGAGCAATAAGGGAAAGGAAGGCCAAGAAAGCATAAGAGGACATCGAGATCAACAACTAAAATGGGTTTTGCTTGTAGGTATCAAGCTTAATGTATGATTTTGTTTCTAGTTTTTACGTGTATGGCATATGCATGTGGTTTATGATTTTGATTTGTCATCGACATGGAGGATTGCCTAGATTGATAGCAGTTCTCCTAGCCATGCCATTTCTTGGATACTCATGATGTTGTGGGTTTTACTTTTGTTTTCTAGTTAGTCTCATGTTCCTTTGGTCGTGGGTTGAGTTATTATTTCCTATAAGCCTTGGTTGGACAAATTTTATGGAAGCCCTATAATAGCTTGGGTTGAGTTACTAGTCCTAGAATCCCTAGTTGGAACAAACACTCTCGATCACTCAACAGCTTCGGTAGAGACCGATATGGAGATTGTTGGTGATGTGTGACTATGAGGTGGAATCAGTGGTTTAGGGTTGAGGTAGTTTTGGCTATAGAATCTATAATTTTGTTTTGTTTAGATTGTTCCATGAGATCCCCAATTCATTCTTGGAATATGGTGAATGGATGATTCGTTCAAAGATAGATTTCATTCAACCAAATCTATGGTTAGGTGGTATGTGGAAGTTCCAAACATGGTTGAATTTTGCATATGTTAACGACAACTTGATTCCTCTTGTATTTGATGGGTAAATATACTAGTTTAGATGTGGTTTTTATGACTGCTATATCCTCGTTATTTCTGTTGGTTATGAGGATGTTTTATGTCAAACTTGATGTATGGTTCTCATCATGTTTTGATTATAAAATTAATAAAAAATGAATATATGGCCTAATATATGATAATGGAACTATTTTGATAAGGAATCAACGCTTCCTTATGAACCTCAGATAAGTATGACACCACTATGCTTAGATCTCTTGTTATGATCTATATATTACACATTTGTGACATTGACGAAATGTATGTCATGGCTAGTAGGATTTAGATTAAGTACTTATACCAATATTTACATTAGTAACCTTGTTTCAATTTTATTCATCATTCCTAAAACTTTCATGAAGTTCTGAGAAGTGGCCTTCAACCTGGCCATGGAAAAGTGGCTCAGAATCCATGGTCACCTGCACAAAACTTCTTGAAAAGATTCAAAATTGCTAGCATACCTTGCTATCAGAGAAACTTGAAAGCCTCTATTCCATGCATGACTTGTCATCATAGAGACTAAGGGTCCTCATCAATATATTGTCAAGTGGTTTCAGGGGTTGACTACTGGGAAGGGTTGGTTGGCTCCTTGCAGTTCTATAACATGTGTGGAAGCTCAGTTTGGTTTCATTATTTCGTTTTCACTTCCTTAACTATACCTGGAGAGTTGAAACACCATAATAATTTAATCTCCGCAAAATATTCTAAAATATTTTAAATGTTGATATTTATCTCAAACGTAGTTATGCCCTTTTCACACTTTTAGTAAAATTAATTAATTAAAATAAAATTCATATAAACATAAGTGATAGTTTTTTGAAAATGTGGTATTAATAAGTAAAGTGGGAGTGAACCTCTATGGTTAAGAATAATGTTATTTATCTTTCTAAATGTTTATATGTTTACCTCATATATTAGCTCTTTTTATGATTAATATAATAATAGTAGTTTAAATTTAAGTTCTAATTTAGTTAATTTTAATGAATATTTTATTTTATTAATTTCTTTTTTATTTTCATTTGGCAATGTGACATGTATCATGAGGTAAGTTTTTTAATGGCTATTGATGTGTACTAGACATTTAATTTATATGGATGCATTAGTTGTTAGATAGATGTTAGGGGATTTAAATTTTATTGTAAAGGTAGTTATGTTGTTTGATTTAAATTCATTAATTAAGAAAATGTCATAGGTTTTTTGGGTTGTAGTAGTAAGCCATGACATCAAATATCTTTATGATTAAAAAACTTATTACATGTTTTTTTAAATATTTTTATTTTAACACATATATCCATTATTTA
>APFE031406917.1:0-10260 GCA_000404065.3 Pinus taeda
CCAGCTAGAAGAGTTTTATAGTGTCAAGCCTTAAGTGGTTGTAATCTCTTCTCTCATTACTTTTAATGCAAAGCAACTGTCATTATGGTTTCATTCATGTGTTACATCGGTGATATGTGAATTGTATCTTGCTTGACTGGTACATAGCTGTATGTTTTTTGGATTTTATGCTTGTTGTGGTTTATTCTTCACTTGTGCAGGTGTCTATGAGCGAATAGCGACCGGCCGAAGATGGAGGATAGGAGCGACACTTTCCCCCACAACAAACAAGCGTTGGATCCCAGGTTGGTCTCCTAGATCGACTGTTAAACTATATAGCTAGAAACTTGCATGCAGCGTGATTGATTGTTGCTAGACCCCTTCGGGGCTAGTGGGATCCACCTCTGTCCGCAGAGGGGATTTACCTCCGCAACAAGAACATTATTAGAGATAAGACTAAATCCATATCGCTTATATCAATATGAATATACTCAGTTCACCTCAATTACATTTAACATGATATAACTCAATAGGAATTTTGCACTTGTCTCGACTTTTATAAATTTCTCTAAGAAATACTAATTTGCATATCCTACAATCTGATTATAGGATCCTTTTACTGTAATTAAATATAGGGGTACACATATTTTGTTTCTTTAACAGAAGCTAGAATTATTATACTAAAAAGGACAGGTTAAATAAATGACGGTATAACAAGAATTTTAGTTAATGATATATAACCTACACAATATATGACATTGATAATGTACATAATAAAGAATCTAATTGTAACTACAACTTGGAAAACCACTCGGGAAATAAACATGTTCCTCCCGACCATGAACATCCTTTTCTAGTATCCCCAGACCTAAGATCTACTTTCCATTAGAATCAACAACATCTTTGATTCATATGTGGTGTATTTTATACATTTCTTCCTACCATATTTTTAGCAACATCCTACTTTAAGGTCTACAAACCTTTTTTCCTAGGCCTTTTTGTTTCTTTCCCGAAAGATAATCCTTTCTTTTTATTGAAACCTTGCATTTTTCTCCCACAACTCTTTATTCAACCCTACTTAGTAAATTTCTCCGACAAAGTGATTTAACATAATCCTTTTCTCCCATCATGTTAAATCAATATACTCTTTATTAATTTCATCTAGGAATTTTTAGGAGGTTTTTTGGAAGGTCAAGCATGTGGTCTTAACCATAGATTTTCCAAAGTTGGAAAGAAATATTTCAACTTTAGTGTTCTTTTTCTGAGACTTTTTCTAACACTTTATATATTTTATTAATAATCAAATTGATTACATCTTCACAAAATTTTACACATGGCTTCCATAGCTATTAAATCCGACAATATGTTCATGCCTTGAATAGTCAACATTAAATGTACGAAATAGAGGGGTATTAGAGTTAACATCACTAATTTGTTTAACCAACAAAATTCCATGTGATTGACTTCAATTTAGTAATTTTGCATAGTGAGTAGTCATTATATATATAGACATAAAATGAAATTCCATTTTTCATAAATTGGAACTATGGTGAATGTCAATGATGGGATTAGACTCGTTATATACTATAGAAGGTTCTTTTCCCTTAATTGTTGCTTGGAAAACAACTTCATGGAAACTTTGTTTTAAAGTTCCTTACATGTAGCATCTAGAACATGTATCCTTATTTGTTATGTTTACTTTTAATTCATGGAACTGGTTTATGTATTAATAAGACCAATACCTTTATACATTTTTTAAATATTAAGAACATTCATGCATGTGAAAAGAAGAATTGATAATATATTTTGTAAAAGGTTTGGTTTTATTAAAAGTAGTTGTAACTAATGTTGCTAGTGAGATTAAGGAAGGGATTCTTAATGAAGCAAAGTGAAAGGTAACATGTTGCAATGTGATTTAGAGCCATAAATGTGAAGACTAATGTCTAGAATAATGAAATGAAAGATTATACATAGAGAAATATAGTGATTTTGAAATGAATACCACCTATATGAAATGGGATTTCAGTTATGATTTCTTGTCAAATTTAATTTTATAGGCTATGGGGCCCATGCTAAGGGTCAAATATGAATACATGATGTACGTAAATGTTCCTTATACCTTAATATTAATGTGCATATGGTCAGTTATGTAAATTACAGTGGGAAAATGTGCTAAAATAGAGTTTTGCATCCTAGACAGTGATAGGATAGTAGGGAATGGCCCAATTAGGGCCATCAAGAGAGGTAATTTCCTACCCACATTTCCTCTCCCTAGAGATAGATGATCTTAATAAGGGAAAAAGTTTGTCCAAGATGGGGAGAGGGCAAAAGCTTCAGGTGACCTTGCTAGTTTTGGAGCCTATTGGAGAAGGCCCAAAAGAGTGAGCTTTTGAGCTCTAAATTATACAGGACATGAAACTTTTAGAGGAATATGATAGATGCGGTAAAGTGTAATTTTGTGTTAGAGCAAGTTTGATCACTATTGGGGAATCATATAGGATGTGAAATTGGCTAATTCTAGTTGTGGAAACAAGTTCCCAATTATTAGGAGGAGAATTATTTTCCCCAGTATGGTTTTCGTGGCAAACCAAGTAAGTGATGATTAAACTTTCTGTATGATTGTATGAGAATTTCTTGTACATCCATAGAGGAAGGGATCTTAGAGCTCTGGGAGGAATTATTGGATGTGTAGCCCCTCTATTAAATTACTAGTATTGTGGATGTCTTTAGGAGGGTCTAAGACCATATGCACTTGGTGCAACTATGACTACTTTGATCATTTCGATGATTGGAGAGGTAGGTGCTTTCTAAGTACTTATAGAAGTATTGTGATTAAAATATCATTTGACATTGCATAAATTATTAATAGTTAAAGCACTTCATTTGATTGAAAAAACTATGATTAAAAGTAATGTGATTATGATTAACTGATACTAATTGCATTTGTTGGTCGTACCCTATAGGGTGCATGCAATGGAGGTTGTGAAATAATCCTAGGTGCTTGTTGTTGGGAAATTAAAACATGCTTAGAGTGCTTATCATAGATGATAAACCACATGTAATTAAACTTAATGCGTAAAGTGACCATGATTTCCATGAGTAATTGGAAAGTAACATTACGTTGGTATAGAAACTTTGTTTTTGCTTGTTATAAAATTGGGCAATGGATAAATTATTGAACATAAAAATTGAATATTTTTTAAAGATGTAAATGCTTATGATTATAGATAAAGATATTATTGTTGTATTTAGTGGTATTTCCTGGAAACAAAATCCTTCAATGGAAGTGGAAGGATCCCCTTTTCATTGTTCTAAGATCAATGTAATGAGTATAAATTAGAGATGAACACCAAGGATGGCATTATCTTTAGGGGGGGGGGGAATATGTAATATCCCTAACACCACTACAAATCACAAGACATAATAAAAAATGAAATTTTTACTTGCGAATTTCATATTCGAAGTTAAATTTATTTATAATTCATTTGGGAAGAGATCTAAATTAACAAATTAAATAAAATTATTTTCAAACAATGGTTGATGTTGAGAATCGGTTATGAATTATTTTGTAGCTAGTTGCATTCATTTCCTTTCCCTGTCAAATCAAACAAAATAAAGAGGCATTTTATGAAATAAGATTATTTTTTCATCTGCGTTCTGAAGTCATGGCTCGAAAGCAAAGGGTATAGTGCAATCCAGTTTTATTCTTTTGTTTTCACCTGGTAACAGATTGGTAGTACCAAAATTCCACAACAAGAGTTATTCCATGGCGTAATCTACCATTATTTTATGGGTGGGGCACAAGGGCAAAGGAAAATTCTAAAGGAATATATATTCCTACAACTTGGTTCAGATGTTCCAAGTAACGAAGAACAACAATTCAACATAAGGATTTGCTCGTAAAATATATAATAGAGGAACAATAGAAGGATGGTGTTCTTGCGTTGTTCGTCTTCAACTGTGTCAATAGATATTGGCAGGCAATGACCCCATGATGATGGAACTTGTACATGAGTGGTTTTTGCCAATTCTTTATGTTGGATGTCCACCTTGTAAGGAATACACTAAATAAAGTTGAAAGGAGAATATTGGAAACTATGACGAACAAGTGGAAATTTCGTTGTATCTCAAGGGTTTGTTCCACCATTTTTGTGTTTCTTTACATGCCAAGTAAGTTTCTTACTCATTTGCAATCGTCATGCATAATATGTGGCATGCAACTAAGTGTATTAAGCTCATTCTACCTTGTTTTGTCTAGATATCTATGGTTGTTACTATGTGGCCTACTTTAGAGATTTTTATTTTTATTGTAAGTGCTAACCTTCTTCGAAAATTCTATGGATTCTCATGCACATGGAAATAAGTTGTGGTGATTTTAATTTAATATTTTATTATTATAAATCACATAAAAAGGTTCAATATTAAAAATTTTAAAATTTAATAACGGTGTTCTCACTTAGTTCGTTCATGGAAAAAGACACTTGTTGCCTTTTGATAAACGCTTTATTTAAGAAATTAGATTCAGGTTCATAGATTGGTAAAATATACTGGGTCATTAATCTATAGATATTTCATTATTTATATTCTACTTTGAGCCTCATGGAAAATGTGTTTTGTTTATTATTCTTTATAGTGGGCATGTAGTTTGACCAACATTTTTGAGCCTATAGATAGTAGCTATTATGATAATTTTTGTTTATTTTTGTTTACGCTTGAGTAACAATTGTAGGGAAATAATTCATTTTCCACTCCAAGCATCAAGGTGTGGTAACTCATCTTTTTCATTTACTTTTTCTTAAATGTTGGGTGCTAGTTGAGACTAATATATTTTTGGAAATGTTAAATGGATTTATTTTTAAGAATGAGGGGAATTGTGATTGGTTTAGGTTTTTTTTTTTTTTAAGCAAATGAAAAATTAAATTGGGTTGATTGCTATTCTCTAGCATTATGTATGTGTTCTTTAACCAGTGAGAGTAAAAATATAGATTACTCCCCACCAAAATATAAGAAATTAATTTATAATTTCAACTTAAATGTATTAGGTAAATTGAAAATTTTGATTCATGACTAACAATAAAATATTTTATTATTATTTTAACTATTACATTCCAACTAAACATAAAATCAACTGGGGAAGGGTAGCCCAAGATTTGAACCCAAGACTTCAGGTTGGGTGATACTTCATTTCCACGGCTCTTACTGCTTGAACTACCCCATGTGGACATAATATTAAAACAGACATAATATGATAATATATATACAGTTTATATCATTATATATATACAGTTTATATCATTATGGTTAAAAAAAGTATAATTATATACATTTTATATTTATTATTACTAATTTTTAATTTATTATTTTAAATATTTATTAATTTTATTTTTAAATGTAAACTTAACATGCTGTCGCACTAAACCATTGAGCGCCTATCTAACGTGAAGGATGTAAGACTTCAAATTTTGCGCGGTTTCATCCACCGTCTTTGACTTTATGTGATATGATCCGCCATTGGATTTGGACTCATGTACCAATGTTATATTTAATTCCTCAATATTATATTTAATTCCTGCAAGTTCATACCTACTCCTATTTATATTTCAAAAAGATTTAAAATATTTTTATTGTCATAAAAATATAATATTATGAAGAAAAAGAGACTTATGTGAAGAAAATGTGTAATATTAAAACAGACATGCTGTCGCACTGAAGTACGATGTCAGAGTTAAAATTTTGCCCCGGTTTCAAGAATTAGTATCCAGAATTTTGCTTAGCCACCATCTTTCACTTTATGTGACGTGATTTGATTTCGGCCGACATTAGATTTGGATTCCGAGTCAAGAATTGCCATCTTTCACTTTATGTGACGTGATCTGATTTAAAACGGACATGCTGTCGCACTGAACTACGATGTGAGAGTTAAAATTAGTATCCAGAATTTCGCTTAGCCACCATCTTTCACTTTATGTCACGTGATTTGATTTCGTCCGACATTAGATTTGGATTCCGAGTCATGTACAATATTATATTTAATTCCTGCAACTTCATACCTATCCCTATTTATATTTCAAAAAGATTTATAATATTTTTATTGTCATAAAAGTTATAAATGAAAGTTATATATATATAAAAAAAAGAGAAAGAGTCCTATTTGAACAACATTTGTAATATTAAAACAGACCTAATATAATAATATATATACATTATATACATTTTACATCGTTATGCTTAAAATAATTATAATTATATACATTTTAATTCCTGCAACTTCATACATATCTCTATTTATACTTTCAAGCTCCTCTCGTTCTCTTCACCATCTCATCTTCATTTCTTTCCTTGTGGATTTTTTTCTGTTTTTCTTTGTGGTCCATATCAATGGCATCGAAGCTCGTACTAATGTTGGGCATTTGCATTTTCGCCCTCTTCCTGCTATCTACCGTAACAGCCGTAGAAAACCCGCAGGCAACCTTGACGCAAGCAGGTAAAATACCACTGACTAACTTAGACATGGAATTTCATTATTGCTGGAATTTCAAAGTTCATATTTGTGGTTATTTTCACCTTGATTTTGCTATCTTGTGTAACAGCCACAGATGATGTAGAAAAGCACAAGCCTCCTCATCACCCTCCTCCTCACCACCCTCACAAGGTAAAATTAACAGAGGATGTAGAAAAGCACCGCCCTCCTCACCGCCCTCCTCCTCATCACCCTCACAAGGTAAAATCATTGGTGGCTCTTTTGCTGGGAATTAGCATTGAATCTCTTGTAGCTTTTCTGTTTTTCTAATAAAGCCAATCTGAAAAAACAAATGTCTGACCAAATTCAGTTACACTATAAAAAATTGTTTTAATAGTTTGTTTGATGTGTGTGTTTAGGGCGAATAGCACGGCTCAGAACGGATCTTTATGCACAGGATGAGACTATTGCCTTTTTGGTTGTTTTGGGTGCATGGAATGCCCACAATGCGGCCACTATGATAGACGATAGTTATATTTCTGGTTTCAGGCATGGATGTGAATAAAGCCAGACTTCATGACTGTTTATGTTGGCTTAGGAGTTAATAAAACGTTAAGCGAGACATCATAATTATTTTGAGGACTAGTTTATTAATTATTTCAATGTTTTAATATTAATGTTTAATGGTGTTTCAGATATTTTTTTGAGTATTTAATTTTTTTTTAAGATGAAAGAAAGTTATGTAATATTACATAATTGTATAAATTCTCATTTATATTTTCATTATAAATTCAAGATATATCACTCATAATTTCAAAATTTATATTTATTTTGAATTGTTCGATGTTAAAATATTTGTTATATATTTGATGTTGAAATATTTTGTTTATATTCAATATTGAAATATTCTATTTTTAATTTAATTTTTTATATATAAATATATATGAAGTTGATGTTGAAATATATTTAAGTAATATATGTATTCATGTATTGTATTTCAAAGATAGGATTTTGTTTTTTAGCTATTTTATTTCTTTACATGAAGTTTATATGAAATTATGTTACTATGGACATTGAAATATTTTATTTATAGCTAATACTTTTTTGTTATTAATATTTAATTTTTAAACATGACATGTCAACTATATGTTTAACATGGAATGAATTGCAGATGCCCTTCATAATGGGGTGCAAGATTGCACATACAACCTCCATATTCACTAGCGGGGGAATTAAACATCTCCCTCATATTAAAAAAAAGGGGAAAAATATAGAACAAATTAGAGATTTTTTATTGTAAAATACTTTATCTCTATATATAAATATGATGTAAAAATTACATTGACATTGAAGTTCCCTAGAAGAGGTGTTTGCGAGAGGATGAGTGTGGCAGGACCCTAACATGCATTAATGTATAGGACAAGGATTGATGCCCCACCGGTATTATTTATCACTACCCACCTTTGCTATGAGCACGTGTTGGAGATCACACGCAACAATTTTATTTTAACCTACTAGGCCAAATGCTTGTTTCAAATGAAGGGCGTGTTCATCCATGCCCTAAAATATTGAATATCCATGGCCAGTAAATGGACCTCTTCTTATTGCACAAGCAATGACAAAATGTTACATCAAAAGGTAATTTTTTTGTGTTTTTACTGCAGTTGGATGTACCTATCAAATTAATTTTGTCTTACGCTTATTCCTAGCAATAAAATTTTAGACTAATTGTGAAATGTTTCCTGTTGTAGTGGTGTTGCCACTTCTCCACTAATGGGTTTTTATTATTGTTTTTAAATCCAAGTCCATTTGTCCATGAGAGCGAGGATCCATGATTACCCTATTTATTTCAACAGGTTAGAGCCAATAAATTTCCAAGTTGAGTTTTCCTTTTGTATACATATATTTTAGTGTTTTTTCCAATGTGCCCAACATATAAATTTTTTCTTGAACTTAGTTTTTGGTTTCATGTAGTTTCCTCCTTGACATTCAAAAGTTCACATCAAACTACCCTTTTTTATCAACTCTCTCTTGGATATGTAGGTTTCTCTTAAATTTGACATTGGGCTTCTACAATTCACTTGTTATTTTCCCTAAGGCATCACACTGGGCTAATTATATTCGTTGGATGCATTGCAGGTATTTTCCCCCTCATGACCTTTATAAGTATGTCTCCTAAGTGGAAAATACACAACTACTAATCTCCGTTCTCAATGCAAGAGGAAAATTCCTTCCTTGTTAAGTTTCCATACGATTTGTTGCCTGTTATGGATGTATGCAGTCTCGATACTGGGCCTATCTCAATAGATCAATGTTTAATTTGGTGGTTCATGTGGAACCCTCCTTAAATTGTAGAGCTTGAACATAACTATTATTCTAGTTGAATGAGTGAACTCGGTTCACCACTGAATTATAGTATATTCTCCATTTATAATTTAAACCCTAAGAGTTATGTAAATGTTTCTTCTGTATTACATACTTTTAATATACTCCGCACTCACTTCGACTATTATTGTCATATAATTATCGACTTTGTGTATGTTTTTCATCGTTCGCCATTGCTCCTTAAAAGGGAGGTCACATATGACTATATATTAAATCTTAGTGTTTTGGTTTTAAAGAAAATGGGAACTCTAAAGATCTCTGTTTCTTGTATCAATTCCATGTACCATACTTCTCATGCCACTCTATTTTTTTATTTACTAATTTGGTTAGAGTGAATATTGTCATCGGTTGTGCATGATTATACTTTGTTTGATGTATATTTACTCGAAATGAAATTACTTACATGAGTATTGTATGTGATGTAAAATAAGGAAAATAGTTTAATACTACTTTGTCTAAGATTACATTTCTGCACATCTGGCTTTACTGCTAGTAGTTCACGAGTTCACAATTGTAATTTACCTGTTACCAATGGTTACTCAAGTAAAAAATCGGCAAAATTATATATGGTTATTATAATTTTAAGTTCCATGTCCTTCTTAATACTTTTACAATTTCAATGTGAGAATTTGTCACATGGGATCATCTAAATTCCGCTGCACAAAATTTTATGGCATTTTTTTGGTGTGATTTATTTCTCTTATCGAATTCACTACCTTATTTACTCCATTAGTATGAAGTTTTTCAGGTGGTACTATTCCTCGATTTTCTCTATATCAATATTTTTTTCTTTGATAATATGATCACTCACATGGAAAATTTTAAGAACCCCCCTAAATTTACATGTATAATAAATGGGCGAATCGCCATGGTATATAGGAAAAATTGAAGGCGATTTTATCAATAATATGATATGTATATATAATTTTTTGCCGAATCTCTCACCAGGCATGGCGAATATTTTACTCAATTATAAAATCTTGTGTTTATTGAATACACAAATGAAATCATTGCATTTCTTTAAAATATCTTTTGAAATCAAAATTACTGAAATTACATATCGATAATCTAGTGTGTGTAAAATAAAATTCACCCACGCCATTCACAGAAAGCATGAGAAAAAACCTAATACTATATATAAAACCAAGAAAAATTCAAATTCATCATTTCTATGTTCCTGTTTGCAATTAGAAAAATTACCCAAATTACAATCTGTTTAATCCACTTCTAGGGACCTCGTAACCACCTTGCCAATACACAAGTATGTTCCCGTTTGCAATTAGAAAAATTACCCAAATTACAACTAATACACAAGTATGTTCCCGCTTGCAATCAGAAAAATTACCCAAATTACAATCTGTTTACTCCGGCATATGTTGGAAAGTTATAGAAGGATGACTAGTGCAATCAATCCATTCCTTTTAGCCCTGGATTTG
>APFE031406917.1:43853-86313 GCA_000404065.3 Pinus taeda
TTCCTAACTTTTCATTGACATCATCCTTTACCTTCAACATACTCCCTACACCCACTTCCCATCTCATTCCTCCACTTCTGAGCCATCACCAGCCTTATCCCTACCTCACATATCTCTTCCTACCACTCCAACACTCCATCATCTCCCAAAACCTCCACGGCCAATCATCCTGTAGAATTGCATAGAACATCCTGTAGAAGACTTACAGGACTATCCTGTAGAAACCTCTGAGTATCCTGTAGGATCCCCTGCAGACATCCTGTAGGAGGCCACTCACTCGGTTGCTGAGCTTCTGAATGTGAGGAACCTCTGTGGATGGATGCTAAGGATCCCTAGGGACCTCTCCTAGCCTCCCCAACCTGTTCCACGTTTTCCTTCCTTCTCCATCCCATCTGCACAACCAAACCCTGATAAGCACAAAATCACAATCATTCCACCCACTTAATGAAAAAGTACAAAAATAGGTCTTTTACGATGCAAGTAGTTTAGATCCATGCATTTTCACTTATTAGAGGTAGTAGCAGCATTGGTAGAAGTTTCATTCACATTCTTTGCATTATAGAAGTTAGACTAGTCAAATTAGGGTTTCCTAGGCTTACATGCTTTGATTTTCTTTCAGTTCATTTTTGTCAAGTAGATTAGTCTGCTTTGAGCTAGGTTTCGTCCATCATTGATAAATCTTCTTCTGTGAGACTATAGAAGTTGGCTTGAGCCCTAGCAGACTTGTGCCAGCTGACCAAGTGACAGCTGCGACAAGAGCTAGTACTTGTGCATATAGCACCGCCGCTTCCAAGTTTGTACGAACTACCGGGTTGATAAAATTAAGAGACAGGAAGCCCCAGGAGTTGTAGCATTATTGCTACAATACTGGGGCTCACCAGATGGTTTGAATAATTGTTTAAAATAAGACATGGAAGGTTTGAAGGATGGTTTAAAAGTAGACATGGAAGGGTTGACAAAGTTGCTACAACAAATGCTTCCTAATGACGAAAAGATAATAGATGAAACTCATGATGAGAAAAAAAGAAATGTTAATCAAGATTTCATAGAATCTAACATTGGATTGAATACCGACCATATTGCATATATCGATATGAGGAATTTTGATGGCAAGGATCGGGTAACATGGATATTACAAATGGAGCAATATGTTGATCTCCATAATGTGAAACACACACAAAAGGCATGCATTGAAACTTTATATTTAAAACCCAATCTTTTTGAATGGTATCGATGGCTTCATTCTTGTAAACCACTTCTCGCTTAATCAAATTTTCAGAAAGAAATGATAAAACATTATGAGAATATAAATAGCAACAACTTCTTTAACCAATTGATAAATCTCAAACAAAAGGGTTCAATGGAGGAGTACATTGAGGAATTTCAAAAATTGAATATAAGGGTAAATGATATTTCAGAGGAACATAGGATTGATGCCTTCAGAGGGACATTAAATTATAACATCCAACATGAGGTTTTCCCTTGGAAACATGATTCATTGGTGAAGGAATTCAGGGTGGCAAGAAAAGTTGAAAGAAAGATTATGGAAACAAAGAAGTCCACCACTCAAAACTATAGATATGGAAGTGGTGCTTCTCCTATCCTTCCAAAACCTACAAGGTTGACACCACAGTAATTGGAAGAAAAAAGAGAAAAAGGGCTTTGTTATAGTTGTGATAGAAATTAAACTAAAGGTCATAAGTGTGCTGAGAAGAAATTATTTTACATAGACTATGAAGAGGAAGAAGAAAAGGAACAAGAAACATCAAAAGAAGAGCATATACACTAGGAACCAACCCCAGAGAAAGAATAAATGAATCTGACCATATCTTGTACTGCATTGGTAAGAATTACTACTCCCCAAACTCTCAAGATAGAAGGACATATCAAGAATAAAAAGGTGATAATGTGGATTGATTCAGGTAGTAACCATAATTTTATTCATTGTAAGATAGCCAAGGAATTGAGTTGCTTCCTATATCCAACAATAGAGTGTCAAGTGATGGTTGTAAATGGAGGAACTATAAATTGTTCTGGAAAATTCCATAATATCACGCTAACCATGGGGGAATATGTATTGAAAATTCTAATTATGTCCATTCCGATAGGTGGCGTTGATGTTGTACTAGGAGTCTAATGGCTACAATATTTGGGTGCGATATATTTTAATTTTCAAGCACGTTTCTTGAAATATTTTTGGGAAGGAAAGGAAGTTGAATTAAGGGGTATCATAGGGAAACTAGGAAAGATAATCAGTTGTAATGGCATGAAAATGCATATAAATAAATAAAAACAAGGCGTAATTGCATAATTTTTCCCCTTAGAGATTCAAAGATCGAGATCATCTATTTCTATAGATCTCTAAAAAGTCTTGCACAATCATTCCAAGGTATTTGAGATTCCCAAAGGTCTCCCACCTATTCTTGATCATGATCATGCTATTCATTTGATTCCATGAAGTGTTCCTCTAAACATCAGGCCTTACAAATATCCCTATGCCCAAAAGAGTGAAATTGAATGTATGGCTGTAGAAATGTTACAGGTCGGTATAATTAAACCTACTCAAAGTTTTGTCTTTGCTGGAGTAGTATTGGTGCATAATAAGGATGGATCGTGGCACATGTGTCTGGATTGTAGGGAGCTCAACAAGTTCATTATTAAAGATAAATTTCCCATTCTTGACATTGATGAATTGTTGGATGAATTACATGGAGGAATTGACTTCACCAAGTTTGACCTTCATTTAGGATATCATCAAATTAAAATGAATACTAGAGACATTCTCAAAAGAATATTTAGAATTCAAGAGGGTCATTATGAATTTTTGGTCATGCCTTTTGTCCTTACCAATCCACCTTCTATATTTCAAGGTTTAATGAATTCCATTTTCGAAACCTTGTTTAGAATTTTTTTTTAGTATTTTTTGATGATATACTAATTTACAGCGAGTCTTGGAAGGATCATGTCCAACATTTTGATAGGGTGCTCAAATTCTAGGAGGAGAAATAATTATATGAAAATATTTCCAAATGTTTCTTTAGAATATAGGAAGTGGAATATTTTGGTTATTTTGTATCTCATGAGGGTATTAAGGTAGAGCTTGGGTAGATTGTAACAAAAATAAAGCCATTAAGGAACGGAAAATCCCCAAAACCATAAAGCATATTTGAGGATTTTTTGAGTTGAGAGCGTATTATCACAAGTTTTTTAATAATTGTGGGAGAACAGAAGCACCTCTAACAACATTACTAAAGAAAGATGCATTTTCTTCGACTCCAAAAGAAAATAAGGCATTTGAGCATCTTAAAGAGGTTATGTGCCAAGAACTAGCCTTAGCTATGCCTGACTTCACAAAAACTTTTATTGTGGAATGTGATGCCTCAAGAAATGGAATTGATGTTGTTTTATGAAATATGGAAGACCCATTTCTTTTGAAAGTTGTTTAATCAAAGGAAAATATTTACACAAACCTGTTTATGAGAAGTAAATGTTGGTAATACTACATGCACTAAAGAAACCACAACCTTACCTAATGGGAAGACACTTCAAGGTAAAAAGAAATCATGATAGTCATAAATAATTTTTCGAACAAATATTATCCTTAGAAGAGAAGAAAACATGGGTCACAAAGATTGTTAGGTCCCTACACTACTAGTGTAACCCCTTATTGTTATTAGTGCAACCCCCTTATTATATTGTTGTGCCCATTTAGTTCCCATATTGTTATTATTGTGCCCCATAGAAGTCTAATATTGTTATCGTTGTGCCCTTACATTATTATTGTTATGTCAGCTCTGATTATATTATGACCCCTTAGACTCCTATGTATAGAAAGTAGGTCTTGTCATTTGTATCATCCAAAAATTGTTCGTTTGTGTAATGTAAAGGAGGTTGCTCCCTCGAAGAGACTAATTTCTAAGGCATTGATCTTTTTCTCTCTCTTTTTTGTGATTTGGTTGCATAACATTTGGTAGGAGATCTTTGGATTCTAGGGTTTCACTGCCAGGTCATCGTGGAATTTTCACTACGAAGTTTCAAAACCTAAAAAAATCCCATTTGAGCAGCAGTCTTTATGAACGTCGGGTCCAAATTTTAGATATTTTCTCGCCATATTTATGGAGATATGATCTAAGCATGTTAAGGTTTTTACAAACTCCAAAATTCCATCTCAAATAGATCAACGCGGAAGTTTTGCTATAATTTTCTTTCTACAATGGTTTAGACTCTCAAATTAAAACCCATTTGAGCTGAAATCGTGGTGCAGCATAGGCCTGAATTTCAGAGCTTGTTTTGCTATCCAGTAAATTGGATACTATAGATGGAGCAATATTTTTATCTACATGATATACGACTGTTACAAAATGTACATATTGCATATTTATATTTAGAACCAAATCAATTTGTATGGTATAGAGAGTTTTTTTTGCTCGTAAATCACCTGTCACCTGGTCAATTTTCACGGAGGAAATGATAGAATATTATGAGGATACAAAGAGAAACACCTTCTTTAGATAGTTGATAAATCTCAAACAGAAGGGTTCAATGGAAGAGCACATTGAGGACTTCCAAAAATTGAATATAAGGGTAAATGAATTTCTAGAGAAGCAAAATATTGATGCCTTCATAGGGAATTTAAATGATAACATTAAACATGAGGTTCATCTTTGGGAACCTTATTCATTAGAGAAGGAATTCAAGTTGGAAAGAAAAATTGAAAGTGGAATTATGGAAACAAGGAATCCTACCACTCACAGCTATAAATATGGATGTGTGTTTGCTCCTAGCCTTCCACAACCTAGAAGTTTTAAACCAGAAAAATTGGAAGGAAAAACAGAAAAAGGGCTCTTACAATTGTGATAGCAAATACACTAAAGTTCATAAGTGTGTTGAGAAGAAATTATTTTATATACATTGTGAAGTGGAGGAAGAAAAGGAATAAGAAATGTCAAAAGAAGAGGATATACACCAGGAACCAACCCCAAAGAAGGAAGAAATGAATCCAAACATATCTTGTAAAGCATTGATAAGAATTACCAATCCTTAAACTCTCAAGATAGAAGGACATATCAAGAAGAAAAATGTTCAAGAAGTGAAAAATCATATTGAGAATTAAGAAATGAATCCAACCATATCTTGTAATGCATTGGTCAGAAATTACCACTACTCAAACTCCCAAGATAGAAGGACATATCAAGAAGAAAAAGGTTCAAGCAGTGAAATATCACATCGAGCATCAACAACAATTTCTCCAACTTTTAAAAGATAATGCCACTTTGGTGCATAATCGAATGAAACAACATGCATATCAACATCGCAATGAAAGAAGTTTTGATGTAGGAGATTGGGTATTTTTACGGCTACATCTATACAAACAAATGTCCCTCAAGCAAGCTATTTATGAGAGGGAAATGTTTGCAATACTTCAAGCACTTAAGAAATGCGACCTTACTTAATGGGAATATACTTCAAGGTAAAAATGGATCATGATAGTCTTAAATACTTTTTAGAGTAAACATTACCTTCAAAAGAACAAAATAATGGGTCACAAATATGTTGGGCTATGACTTTGAAATCATCTACAAAAAAGGGAAGGAAAATGTTGTTGCAGATACACTATCAAGAAAGGATGACGATGTGGAAGCATTTTTTTGTGCTATTTCAATTATACAATTAGATTAGATAAACAAGGCAAGGGATGAATGGAAATATTATGAAGAAGTGTTTCCACTCATTCAAAAGTTGCAGAAGATCCCAGTTCAAGTAATATTACCAGAACTTGAAGAGGAAGGAAAAATCATATTGGAACCTAAAGTAGTCACAGAAACAAGAAATTGACAACTATGAAATCATTCAATTTCAGAGTATCTCATCATGTGGAAGAACTTACCTGCTGCAGATTCCACATGGGAGGATGAGAAGTTTATACAGAACCATCTAGAACTACTCAAGCATTGAGGACAACACTTTTCGAAGGAAAGTGGCTTGTTAGGTCCCTATACTACTAGTGTTATTGTTATTAGTGCAATCCCCTTATTATATTGTTATGCCCACGTAGTCCCCATATTGTTATTATTGTGCGCCATAGAAGCCCACTATTTTTATTGTTGTTCCCTTACATTATTATTGTTATGTCGACTCTGATTATATTATGACCCCTTAGACTCCTATGTATAGAAAGTAGGTCTTTTCATTTCTAACATCCAAGAATTGTTCATTTGTGTAATGTAAAGGAGGTCTCCCCCTCAAAGAGGCTAATTTTTAAGGCATTTATCTATCTTTCCTATCTTTTTGTGAGTTGGTTTCATAACAAAGATGTTGGGTTATGACTTTGAAATAATCTACAAAAAAGGGAAGAAAAATGTTGTTGCAAATTCACTCTCAAGAAATGATGAGGATGTGAAATGATTTCTTTGTGCGATTTCTATTATACAACCAGATTGCATAATCGAAGCAAGGGATGAATGGAAGAATGATGAATAAATGTGGATACTCATTCAAAATTTGCAACAAGATCCCAATATGTGTCATACGTTCAGATGGAAAAATGCTTCATTATGGTACAAAGACAACTTATATCTTTGTAAGAATTCCCAACTCAAACAAAATGTCATTTTGGAATTGCAGACCTCTTCCTTAGGAGGGCACTAGGGAATTTTAAGAACTTACCACAAGTTCAAGAAGAAATTAGATTGGGGGGATTAAATATGATATTCAAATGTTTGTGGAAGAATTTTTCATTTTCCAACAAAATAAATTTGAGACAATTAAGGCCTCGGGTTTGTTACAACCTTTAACAATTCCAAATCAATGTTGGGAGGAGGCTTGAATATATTTTATCGTAGGTTTACCAAATTCTAAAGAAAAGAGTGTCATCGTGGTGGTAGTTCATAGAGTTACCAAGTATGCACAATTTGTGCATTATCTAATCCCTTTAAAGCTAGTACACATGCTACTACGTTTATGGAAACAATTTAAAAGCTACATCGAAACCCAAAGATTATTGTAAGTGACAAAGATCCCATTTCCTCTATAAATTTTTGGACAAAATTATTTTCTTGTTAGGGTACTCAATTAGATCATAGATCATCTTATCATCCTCATTCTTGTGGGAAAAATGAGATAGTGAACAAATATTTGGAAGGATATCTTCATTGCTTTGTATCTAATAACTAAACATAATTGGTCAAGTGGTTACCTCTGGCTGAATGGTGGTATAACACTTCCTTCCATACTGTAGCAAAAATGACCCCATTTGTGGCACTTTATGGATGTCATCCTCCATCCAAAACATCATATTTAAGATAATATTACTAGGTTCAAGTAGTGAAAGATCAAATCAGGCATCAACAACAAGTTCTCGAACTCTTAAAGGATAACCTCACCTTGGAACATAATCAAATGAAACAAAAACGAAATCAGCATCACAGAAAAATAAGTTTTAATGTAGGTGAATGGGTACTTTTATGGCTACAACCATACAAACAAATGTCCCTCAAGCAAGCCAAGAAGGATAATAAATTATAATAAAATTATTGTGGTCCTTACAAGGTGTTACAAAATATTGGTGCTATGGCATACAATTTAGACCTTCCTGCATCTTCTTGAGTCTACCCAAGTTTGCATGTTTCATGCTTAAATAAGGTTATAGGTGACAATATCCCAGTTCAATCAACATTTCTAGAACTTGACAAGGAAGGAAAGATCATATTGGAATCTGAAGCAGTCATGGAAATAAGAACTTGACAACTACAGAATCGATTAATTTCAAAGTATCTCATCAAGTGGAAGAACTTACCCACTAAATATTCCACATGGGAGGATGCGAATTTTAAACCAAAGCTTACAGAACTACTCAAGTATTGAGGACATGAATATTTTGAAGGAGAGGGTAACATTAGGTGCAGATACTACTAGTGTAGCCCCATATTTTTATTGTTGGCATAGCCCCATTATTGTTATTGTTGTGCCAACGTAGTCCCCATGTTGTTATTATTGTGCCCTTAGAAGCCCACTGTTGTTATTGTTGTGGCCTTACATTATTATTGCTATGTAGGCTATGATTATATTGTTACCCCTTAGACTGCTATATATATGGGAGGTCTTGTCATTTGTATCATCCAACAATTTCTCATTTATCTAATGTAAATGATGTTTACCCCTTGAAGAGTATAATTTTTAAGTCATTGATCTATCTTTTTGTGAGTTTGTTGCATAACAAACACACAACCCTTGAAACTGCATGCGTCTTGTGTGATATTCATGGGTCTACATCTGTTTTATCCGTAGATGACCCAAGCCTGCTCATGGGATACAAGTTGTTTTATATTGTTTATTTGGCATTCCATATTTTACTTTTATATTTCCTCGAACAGAGCCTATAGTTGTTGTTTTTGGGTTTCTTTTTGTTATGCCTTTTGTAAACTATTACATTCTTTATTTGTAGGGTTGGAGTTCTACATACTACAACTTGAAACAGATATACTTTACCCTACCTAGCTTAGTCTCTGTAAATTTTCTATGTCATCAAGGGTTTTTTTCTAACCTTAGGAAATAATGCCATTGCAGGCATGTTCTAGCACGGGAAGGAAGCGACTTTAAATTGAGGTTTACTATTTCTCGCTACGCCTCAGGTCATTCTTGTAATTTTCCTCTTCCAAATGTCAATTATTAAGTCTTGGCGAGTTGCGTTTGGGGTCTGACCCCCTTACACGATTTTCTTTGGGGTTTGAACAAAACTCTGCATGAGGGTTATGTAGACATTTTTTTGGCATAGATATGACTCCTCGGTTTCAATATTTAGTTCGGTGGCCTCCTATGCTTAATGAATGACTATTTTTCAAATATAAAGTATTGTACAATTATATGCATGATCCCTTGTCATGCTTCAATTGGAGAATATATAAATCAATATTTTTCATTTCGTTTCTATAATTTATGGGGTTTATTATTATGGCATTGTTTAGTCAACTTCATTATTTCCTTGAATTATAGATGTACCTTTATTATGCCACTCTTTGTTTTCCCTCTTCACAATCTTCTATTTGTTTGTTCACTTTATTCTTGGTTGAGTGATTAGAATTATGAACGCAAAATTCGATGCCTCATTAACTAATATAAATCATTGTTGTCAGTATCTTGTTTGGAGATTCCTTCTTATTCAGCTATATGATGCTTGGGTTGCATGGATTCAGCTAGGTGCTAACCCCTAGATACTCATCCTATGGTTGATATTAGTGGTTCCTTCTGTAAATTTACTAATATTTTGATGGTGATATTAAATCAGTTAAGGTTGGCTTGGAGACAAAATCCTTTGACATATTGTTATGATTGCTTTGATTTCCCCACGTGAATCTTGGCCTATCACGATTGACTAAATGGCTTGTTATATCTTAATGATTTGATATAAAGTATGAGATTTACGTTTGCATTAATTTATGGTCGTAGCCTTGGTAATTTTTAATAATTATAATTTTGTTTAAATTATTAAACATCAGATTCGTATATTTATCACTCTTATCCATATCAAGGAGATGCAATTTTAAAGGGGCACTTTCGAGCCTACTTTAATATTTTCCTCGGAGCTATGACTCCATAACCTATGACAGTTAAATTGGCTAGTGCCCCTTTTCTTATACCTACATGCTTAGTACAATAATACACTCACTACCACCCAATTCCCTCTCTCCCATATAATGTAACCTTTAAAATGTCACATGGTTAACTAGAACGCTTTGATTTTATCAAATAAGGGCAACACAATTTATTAACATATACAAGATACTTATTTAGCTACATATTTTGGGAGATTTTATATATAGATGCACCTCATGTCATATGTTGATATACAATTAAATAAATGGTTATTGAAAATTGGGTTTGTGTTGCCTCTTCTCTCATGGTAGAGCTCATAATCCAAAGTGATTCCTGCAAGATTTTTAATCAATACTATATCTACTAGATGGACTAGAAAACACCATGAAATACAAATCCAAGGTATTGCACCTTTGTTATATGTGAATAACGGTATTCTAAACATTGTGATAACATATCTTGAACTGGAGGAAAAAGGGTGTTGTTGAGGTCGAGTTACAATCATATAAGGAATTTCTCTCCATTATTCTGTAAGAGAACATTATTAGAGATAAGACTAACTCCATATCGCTTATATCAATGTGAATATACACAGTTCACCTTAATTACATTTAACATGATATAACTCAATAGGAATTTTGCACTTGTCTCGACTTTTATAAATTTCTCTAGGAAATACTAATTTTCATATCCTACAATCTGGTTATAGGATCCTTTTACTATAATTAAATATAGGGGTACACATATTTTGTTTCTTTAACAGAATCTAGAATTATTATACTAAAAAGGACAAGTTAAATAAATGACGATATAACATGCATTTTAGTTAATGATATATAACCTACACAATATATGACATTGATAATGTACATAATAAAGAATCTAATTGTAACTACAACCTGGAAAACCACTCGGGAAATAAACATGTTCCTCCTGACCATGAACATCCTTTTCTAGTTTCCCCAGACCTAAGCTCTACTTTCCATAAGAATCAACAACATATTTGATTCATATGTGGTGTATTTTATACATTTATTCCGAGCATATTTTTAGCAACATCCTGCTTTAAGGTCTACAAACCCTTTTTCCTAGGCCTTTTTTTTCTTTCCCGAAAGATAATCCTTTCTTTTTATTGAAACCTTGCATTTTTCTCCAACAACTCTTTATTCAACCCTACTTAGTATATTTCTCCGACAAAGTGATTTAACATAATCCTTTTCTCCCATCATGTTAAATCAATATGCTTTTTATTAATTTCATCTATGCATTTTTAGGAGGTTTCTTGGAAGGTCAAGCATGTGGTGTTAACCATAGATTTTCCAAAGCTGGAAAGAAATATTTCAACTTTAGTGTTCTTTTCATGAGATTTTTTCTAACACTTTATTTATTTTATTAATAATCAAATTGATTACATCATCACAAAATTTTACACATGGCTTCCATAGACATTAAATCCAACAATATGTTCATGCCTTGAATCATCAACATTAAATTTACGAAATAGAGGGATATTAGAGTTAGCATCGCTAATTTGTTTAACCAGCAAAATTCCATGTGATTGACTTCATTTTAGTAATTTTGCCTAATGAGTAGTCATTATATATATAGACATAAAATGAAATTCCATTTTGCATAAATTGGAACTATGGTGAATGTAAATGATGGGATAAGACTCGTTATATACTATAGAAGGTTATTTTCCCTTAATTGTTGCATGGAAAACAACTTCATGGAAACTTTTTTTTAAAGTTCCTTATATGTAGCATCTAGAACATGTATCCTTATTTGTTATGTTTACTTTTAATTCATGGAAATGGTTTATGGTTTAATAAGACCAGTACCTTTATAAATTTTTCAAATATTAAGAACATTCATGCATGTGAAAAGAAGAATTGATAATATATTTTGTAAAAGGTTTGGTTTTATTAAAAGTAGTTGTAACTAATGTTGCTAGTGAGATTAAGGAAGGAATGCTTAATGAAGCAAAGTGAAAGGTAACATGTTGCAATGTGATTTAGAGCCATAAATGTGAAGACTAATGTCTAAAACAATGAAATGTAAGATTATACATAGAGAAATATAGTAATTTTGAAATGAGTACCACCTATATGACATGGGATTTCGGTTATGATTTCTTGTCAAATTTAATTTTATAGACTATGTAAATTACAGTGGGAAAATGTGCTAAAATAGAGTTTTGCATCCTAGACATTTATAGGATAGTAGGGAAAGGCCCAAGCAGGGCCATCAATAGAGTTAATTTCCTACCCACATTTCCTCTCCCTAGAGATAGATGATCTTAATAAGGGAAAAAGTTTGTCCAAGATGGGGAGAGGGCAAAAGCTTTAGGTGACCTTGCTAGTTTTGGAGCCTATTGGAGAAGGCCCAAAAGAGTGAGCTTTTGAGCTCTAAATTCTTCATGACAAGAAACTTTTACAGGAATATGATAGATGCGACAAAGTGTAATTTTGTGTTAGACCAAGTTTGATCACTATTGGGGAATCATATTGGATGTGAAATTGACTCATTCTAGTTGTGGAAACATGTTCCCAATTATTGGGAGGAGAATTATTTTCCCCAGTATGGTTTTCGTGGCAAACCAGGTAAGTGATGATTAAACTTTTTGTATGATTGTATAAGAATTTCATGTACATCCATAGAGGAAAGGATCCTAGAGCTCTGGGAGGAATTATTGGATGTGTAGCCCCTCTATTCTATTACTAGTATTGTGGATGTCTTTAGGAGGGGCTAAGACCATATGCACCTGGTGCAACTATGACTACTTTGATCATTTCGATGATTGGAGAGGTAGGTGCTCTCTAAGTACTTATAGAAGTATTGTGATTAAAATATCACTTGACATTGCATAAATTATTAATAGCTAAAGAACTTCATTTGATTGAAAAACTACGACGAAAAGTAATGTGATTATAATTAACAGATACTAATTGCATTTCTGGGTCATACCCTATAGGGTGCATGCAATGGAGGTTAATTTAGCTCTCTGCAGCAGGGAAGAGAGCTAAATTAACAAATTAAATAAAATTAATTTCAAACAATGGTTGATGTTGAGAATCGGTTATGAATTATTTTGTAGCTAGTTGCATTCATTTCCTTTCCCTGTCGAATCAAACAAAATAAAGAGGCATTTTATGAAATAAGATAATTTTTTCATTTGCGTTGTGAAGTCATGGCTCGAAAGCAAAGGGTAGAGTGCAATCCATTTTTATTCTTTTGTTTTCACCTCGTAACATATTGGTAGTACCAAAATTCCACAACAAGAGTTATTTCATGGTGTAATCTCCCATTATTTTATGGGTGCGGCACAAGGGAAAAAGACAATTCTAAAGGAATATATATTCCTACAACTTGGTTTAGATTCTCCAAGTAACGAAAAACAACAATTCAACATAACGATTTGCTCGTAAAAAATATAATGGAACAATAGAAGGATGGTGTTCTTGCATTGTTCGTCTTCAACTATGTCAATAGATATTGGTAGGCAATGACCCCATGATGATGGAACTTGTACATGAGTGCTTTCTGCCAATTATTTATGATGGATGTCCACCTTGTAAGGAATACACTAAATAAAGTTGAAAGGAGAATATTGGAAACTATTAGGAACAAGTGGAAGTTTCGTTGTATCTCAAGGGTTTGTTCCACCATCTTTGGGTTTCTTTCCGTGCCAAGTAAGTTTCTTACTCATTTGCAATCGTCATGCACAAATATGTAGCATGCAACTAAGTGTATTAAGCTCAAAATTCCATGAATTCTCATGCACATAGAAATAAGTTGGGGTGATTTTAATTTAATATTTTATTATTATAAATCACATAAAAAATGCAATATTAGAAATATTAAAATTTAATAACGATGTTATCACTTAGTTCGTTCATAAAAACAACCTAATATAATAATATATATACATTTTACATCGTTAAGCTTAAAATAATTATAATTATATACATTTTAATTCCTGCAACTTCATACCTATCTCTATTTATACTTTCAAGCTCCTCTCGTTCTCTTCACCATCTCATCTTCATTTCTTTCCTTGTGGATTTTTTTCTGTTTTTCTTTGTGGTCCATATCAATGATTTCTTTCCTTGTGGATTTTTTTCTGTTTTTCTTTGTGGTCCATATCAATGATTTCTTTCCTTGTGGATTTTTTTCTGTTTTTCTTTGTGGTCCATATCAATGGCATCGAAGCTCGTACTAATGTTGGGCATTTGCATTTTCGCCCTCTTCCTGCTATCTCCCGTAACAGCCGTAGAAAACCCGCAGGCAACCTTGACGCAAGCAGGTAAAATACCACTGACTAACTTAGAGATGGAATTTCATTATTTCCGGAATTTAATTTTTTTCTGTCTCGTCGATGTGAATGGTTTCAAAGTTCATATTTGTGGTTATTTTCACCTTGATTTTGCTGGGAATTAGCACTGAATCTCCGGTAGCTTTTTTGTTTTTCTAATAAAGCCACACTATAAAAGATTGTTTTAATAATTTGTTTGATGTGTGTGTTTAAGGCGAATAGCACGGCTCAGAACGGATCTTTATGCACAGGATGCGACTATTGGTTGTTTTAGGTGCATGTTAATGTGTTAGAGTTATTATAAGTAACCCAAGAGAGCTAGTTACTTTTCTCTATTTTTTCCATTTTTATGTATTTAATAATATATATAGCATGTTTTTATTTAGGATTTAATATTCAATAATATATATAGCATGTCTTTATTTAGGTTTCAATATTCAATAATATATATAGCATGCATTTGTTTAGGTTTCATTAGTAACAAATTTACTCAAGTTTGACATGCATTTTTTAATTTGAAAATCTCAAGTTTTTTATATCAAATTATATGTTTGGTCATTTTCAAATGTGATTGGTAACTCAAAATTAAGATGAAATAAAACTTAATTATATCACCATGTTTCTTTTAAAAGAGAATAGAGATTCCAAATTTTAATTTAATTATTAATTATTATTAGATTTATGGTAGGACCATTAAATTTTCTATAATTTTTTTTGTAGTATACAAAAATCAAAGACTTAGATTTATGTGGAAGGTGGTTATATTTTTTTGGTGGTTTTAGTGAAATTGATTAATTAACAAAATATCTTATGACCAAGTTTCATATGAAACTAGTTATGTTTTTTTGCCCTTCAGAGACTTAGAAGCAATGGGTCTTGCCCATGGTATTATAACATACCCTATTTATAGACTAAGAAACTCAGTGATAAAATGGATATAAATCTTCAAGGGTAAAAAAATTATTCCATGCTTTCGCAAATGAATATATGTTAAATTGTAATAATAATAATGATATAGTTAATTCCATTTTTTTTAAATTTTAGCAAAGTGACATGTATTATGAAGTAAATGTTTCGGTGTTTGTTGTTTATTAACATTTACTAACCATTTAATTTATATAATTGTGCTAGTATGCAAATTTCTAATAAAAATGTATATTTTTTTAATAGTGATAATTTAAATACATTTTAGATATTTTAAAGGTATTTAATACTAAAGGTTTTAAAGACTTGGAAACATATTTGATAGTTAATTACTTGTGTGTTTACTTCCTTTTCTTAGTCATATGGGAAGTGACATAGTTTATCTTATTTTGGTTATTGGATTTCAATTTTGATTGTTTTTTTCTTCTTCTTTCACCTTGCTCTTCTTGATGGATGTTTGTCTTGGCTATAATTAGATTCAAATAAAGCTTAGAAGATCAATATAAATGGATTAAATTTGTCCTTAGGGTACATTCACGTATCAGAAATTGTCGTAGGGTTTTAAAATCATTAGAGCCAGCTTCCAGTGGGCCATGTGTTATGATCTTCATTACATCACATGAATTGCGGAGGCATATATGGCTGAGCTCCCCTCTCACTCTCACATACACAATAACAATCCAAAGCATCTATGATCCATCATTATGCGTTTTTTCTACTATAATATTCATTTGAATCCAAAAATGTATAGTTTTTGTTCTTTCTAGGTGATTGGAAGGCTTGGAAGGCTTCATTAGGACAAGTTACACAATGATGGTCCTTAATGTCACCAACTAAAACATGCAAGTGAATCTTGTAGTAATTCTCAAAATTCTCTTTCATACATTTTGAGAAACACTTTGCATGAAAGTGTTTTTTCAAACACTTTTTAGTCAACGAAGAGAACTAAAACGTGCAAGTGAATCTTGTAGTAATTCTCAAAATTCTCTTTCATACATTTTGAGAAACACTTTGCATGAAAATGTTTTTTCAAACACTTTTTAGTCAAAGAAGAGAACATTGATGGTAGATACATTTACTCAAACATTTGCTTGGTTCCAAATATGAAACCGTTATTAAAAGTATGAACAACCATAGCTTAGCCATGTGATATATTAATTTGGAGAGTAAAAATACATGGAAATCATTCCATTTGGAAATTATGAGTAAATAAGAAATTTGGCATGTTTTGGCTATAATTGGGGCTAATAGGGTTAATGTTGAAGTCACTTTTGCACAAGAATTACATCCTTCATAAAGTAGCTTGGCGCTTCTATAGAAAATCTCCCCACTAGACAAACTCAACTTCTATATATATAAACTCATGTGTTTTAATAAGCTTTTCCCCTCCATAAATCAAAGTTATTGTTCCAAAAAAATAAAAATACCTAAAATATTATATGATATTAAAATAGTTTTGTGTTGTTTCATAAATTTAGCGTTAAAAATAAAATTTAATTCATACTACATAAATTTAATATTTTAAAATTATATTTTTTGGTTTATAATTAAAGTTTAAATAAGATAAGGTTAAAAATTACCTAAATATAATTATTAAAATAAATATATTTTTTGAAATATTAAAAAAAAAATATTATTCAATTGAGAAGTAAATGCCAATCTATATGGAGTGTATGATAAATTATTAGATTCTAGAGGAATAATACCCACAATGAATAAGGTACAAATAAAATACCAATTTATTTGGAGAGTATAATGACTTATTCCATTGACATGTAATCCGAATAAGTAATATCATGGAAATCTCAATTACATGATTATAAATGTCTTGTAAAACTATGGGGATGATACTGTTTTCCTGAAGAATGGACCAAGACATGAAATATGACAAATTTTTTAATGGTAAATGTTGTAATATGTTATTATATTATATGTATTGTAGCATAATCCAATATCACTACATGGATGATGTGAATTGGAACATTTTCATGAGTTATTTATAGTAACAAGAAGCGTTGCCATAAGTTAAGAACTAGAATCCTAACATTAAACGAAAATACTAAAATTATAAATTTATTAAAAATTATATTGTTATTATTTATAAAGAAGAAAATGGCATGCATATTTCAACAACAACAAAAAATCTTAGTGGAAAATGTTAGGGGTGAAATATGTCAATATTACTATGAATGTTCCAACATATTCCATCAGGTTTAAAGATATGCCATCAAACTAATAATTAAATTATAATTATGGAAGATCTACTCTTCCAATTAGCATAATTATAGACATATCCGTTTTAGAATTTATTTTCAATTTAAGTTAAGAGAAAATATTAAGATTAAATTAACAAACTAGGGAAGCCATATAAATTAAAAAGGCATAGAAATTAACTAAACTATAACTTTATTACAACTATATTGTGATTATCTATAGTAAAAAAATTTTGCATGCATATTTCAACAAAAAATAATCTTAGTGGAAAATTTTAGTGGTGAAATTTAACCCTTGGACAAAATTTAAGGGTTTCAAATTTTGAATGGAAATATTTTTTGTATCATAGTGCATTATTAATAATAGCCCAAAAATTATTTTATAAGAAAATTTGGCATAGAGGTTAGCATAGCCTTATTTCAAGGGAGATCTAAAAAAATCAAAAGATACTAATTTCCATTTACTCCAATTTTCAAGGACAATGATTTATGGTAGCCATTTCTCCCTTCTAATTTGGTTTAAAATGAGATCTTTATTTCACCAACCCTTATATCATGGGATTGAGATTAATTTGCAAAGAACAACCCACATTTAAGTATTCAATGGTCTCCTTTACATTTTCTATGTTTCCAGATGATTAATGATTGTCATATGTAATGATTAAAATTTGGTCTTATGATTTAAAAATTATAATTATGTTATTACAATTTTTGTATCTAATGCTTGGAGAAAAATACACTTTAATTAAAAATACAGTTTAATTTTTAATTTGTGCCAGCCATGTTGGTCAGGTTCTCTTTAAGTTCACTGAATAACCCAACAATTTCTTTATTTTTTTCTTGAAGTCTAAACTTTTCTATACCACCTTTCTCTTGTAAATTACTCTTTGGAATACATTTATAGTATTCATTAATGCATATAAATTTTTAGGGGTGATTGCTTTTCCAAGAGTTGAAATTCCAAAGGTTCAAAACTTTGGGGGTTGATTTTTTTTATCGAAATTGTGACTAAGGATGATTATCTTAAATATTAAGTTAAAATTTTATATGTTATACCATTATCTCCCCATAAAATAAAAAGAAAAATCAAGGAAAGAAGAGTTCTCATCACTATATAATGACTCAATGCTCAATTAAATTTTATGTTTAGACTCTATAATTTTTGTAAGTGAATTGCCTTAATTTATCAAAAAAATATTTTTATTTAAACTGATTTCCTTGGACATCATAAAATTAGGTTTTATGGAAATGCTTTCACACATGTGTTTTGATCATGGAATTATTTTTTAAACTCCCATAGAATTTGAATTTCTCCATTCACCCACGACATTCTCCATAAGCATTCATGGTTTTTACTATTATTTATGTACAAAAGGTAACTTCAAAAAAATTTATGAACATACATCTTTCACTGATTACATCATTTCTAAAGTATTATACAATTGATGAATCAATTTTCATTCTAGTGGTACCCAATTCAAGAGGAGAAGAGTAGATTTCCTTCCTATATATATAATAATATAATATATATAATATATATATATATATATATATAAAGTCATGTTTACAAACGAGAGAACTATGTTTTTATATCAAAAATTTATTTGTTTATGAAAAAAATATATTTAACTATTATTTTATGTTTACGAAGAAATATTTCAATTGAATTTTGCAGACACACGTATTCCCATAAGTTATTTTAACTATTACATGAAATATTAACTATGATAGTGGTAATTTTTAATTTTTTTTTGTTTAAAATTTTTTTTGTTATTGTTTTTCATTGAGCCTCTTTAAATTTGTCAAAAAATGAAGAATTATGTTTAAGAGAAAAATATATGAAAAATATCATATGAATTAGAAAATTTAAAACTCACATACCATTGGATAGAATATTCCTTCGTGAATTAAACATGATCCAATCCAACACCTAAGGACAAATTTTTCCCTAATTTCACTAGGGTACAAAAATTTAGTGCAAAAAAAATTGCATAAGAGGTATTGGAGATGTGTATTTTAAGACCTTGAAAACCAATCAAGCTTGGAGAGCTTAAATGCTTGTTTGAGTGCACAAATTTTCAATTGAAATATATTAACAAATCTATCTTATTATCACTCAAGAAGCGTTATCAACCACTTACAAATGGATGGCTGGATTGGGTGGTTAAACTACTTGATCACACGCTCTTTTTTTCACCTAAACACTCCCTGTTTCTAAAATGTGTAACCTAGATCAATGCTATATATATATATAGCTAGCTAGCTAGAAGTATGAAACATATGGTAAAATTCTTATTTAGCCATGCTACATCATAAAAAAAATCCTTCTCCATTGATGGACCATCATCATAACTAAAAAGCATTCCATGGAATCCATTTTTCTGAGTTAGTCACTAGAAAAAATGGTAATGCCCATGCATAATGGTGTTTACAAAGAAGATAATGGAAAGTCGTATCGAAAATAACATATAACACTTATTTCTACGCTATTTTCTCATGTCAAAGTAGGTTTGGATTGAATATTCAATTAGCATTATCATTAAAGTTAGAAAAAATTTAAAACATATAAAATAAATATTTATGAAAATTTGATAATAAAGGTTTTTTATTTTTCTTTCTTTTTTCCACATAGTCTAACTAATAGAAAAAATGACCTTTTCACTGAACTTTCTCTAGCTAATTTGAAACAATGAAAGATTACAATATTTCTTGAAATTGTATTGATGGATTCTAATGAAAAAGCTAATACCTGTATAAGTAAGATTGTATTTTTTTTTTCAAATAATTTTTAAATAATATTTATTCTATTAGAAATAATATTATTAATACTTTTTTATTTTTTATTTTTCATGATGGTCTCTCCGAAATATTCTATTCCCTCAATATTGCTTTCCATTGTGAAGGGTGGTTCATAATACAATAATATTAAATTATAAATTAGATTTGGCTAAATACAAAATGGTATATTGTATATTTTATATTAACTAAATATATTTATTAATTATTTATTATTATAATCTTATTGAAAGTTAATAAAAACAGTAAAAGTTATTTAATTATTATTATTGGTAAACTATTTTAGTGTTGATGCAAATGTCTTAATCCTAGCTGAAAACAACTCCTAATATATAATTTTTTATATTATTATTAATTAGCATAGATAATTAGTATAATACCTTAAGAATTAGTCTATAGTGTAAAGAATATTATCCTTAAAAATACTATGTGCACCATTTTATATTTTGTTAATAGACCATGTAATAATAGACTTTTTTAATAATTTGAATTAGGATTTGAGCAAGGAAGATAATGATAATTGCAAGGATTGTTTCAATATGGACACGTCTAAGGATAAATTGAGGATAAGTAATTATTTCTAGGTTATACAAAAGAATAAGTGATTCACACCTCCATAGTAATGTTTGAGAACAATAAATTTTGGTTACTAGTTGGTCCATCTTAAGCATTACAGTAGAAAAGTTATTTATGTTCCCTTCAATATTCTATTCAAAGTTTAATTGATTGGTAGCAACTAAATCCTTTTACTTGATAAATTTCGTTGTCATATTCAACCTAAAGATAGAGAATGAGGTATCTCCATTGACAAAATACACCAAAATATAAAGAAGTCAAAAACAAAAATTTAAATACTCTTACTAAAGTCTATGCACAACAAGTTTATAGGGTTATATGTGAAGTACATTTATTGAATTTATTCTTCTTCACATTTTAAGTTTATGTTCTAAATTATTAATTATAAAAAAGTTATTATATGTGAATTCAAGGTACAATTTATGTAGAATAGGTTCTAATATTATGTTTTAATTTGAAACTCCAATTGTTTACTTTAAAAACAAATAAATGTTATTTTAAAATTTTATTTAATTATTTTTGTTTTTTTTTTTTTTTCCATCAACACTTACTTTGAAATTGCCAATATTCTATCTCAAAACAGTTAAAACTCTTTTTTAATTAGCTTTCAGTTTTTTTATTTTCAATTTTTAAAAATTTAAAGTTATTTTTTTTGTTTGTTATATTTTTTAATTTAAAATTTTTCACAGAGCTTTCAAAAATGTAATTAATATATCTTTTTTCTAAATTTAGATTATTTTTTTTGTTGTGGTAACTTTTTTTTTTTTTGTTGTAAATTTTTGTTTTTTTGTGATTGTAATTAATATTTCTTAATTCAATACTAACATTCAATTAACAGTGTGTAGTGGAATTGCAACCACTCCTCATTGTTGAAGTCAGATTTCACAATGAGAATCTCTTCAGCTTGAGCATTTAGTTAAGACGTGACCGAGGAATTTGAGCCGCTTCCACATTGTTCAAGCGGATTTTAGAATAGCAATCTCTGCCAATTGTTTCAAGATGTGCCCAATTCGATCCACAATGTTGTCATATATGTATTTTTGTTGGGAGATTGTCTGACTGAATATATGAAGGTATATATGAAGGTATTGTGTTTGATCATGCTCCTCCGTAACTTTTTCGGGAGAGCATCAGGCTGAATATATGAAGGTCATGTGTTTGATACATAATGTCGTTGCTGGTGTATTTTGGGAGCATGTTCACTTCAAAACGTTCAATTTGGGGTTTGTGCAAAGGCGGCAATGGTTATACTCGCGCGACACCATGTTGGACAGATGGTGATCAATGACAATCACTGGTAAGATGAATAAATATGCAAGAGACCACCTGCGTCTGAACATATCTGTCAAGGACGTAATCATGCAGACTGATTTTCTAATAAAAATATTGCACGGGCTCCGACATTTATAGGAAGCAATTATGGAAGATTTGTATGATGTCTGTGGGAGAGGAAGATCCCATGGAAGCTGTCAAATCGCTTCATGAATCCATAATCTCTGGCCCAAGCGACTACTAGATTTGATCTTCTTGTTGTGAAGCTTCTGTGTTTTAAAATTTCTTGATGTTGTTAGGGTTTGTAATTTCTTAATTCCAAACAATGGAGTGATTATCAAGAAACTAAATTATTATTTTCGATAATACAATGAAAATCAATTCTGTCAATATATAAATGCAATAACATTGGTTTTTGAAAAAATAAATATTATATTATATATATAATGTCGAGAAAAAAGGCTCCATATGTTGTAAACAACTATTAGCTGAAGCCGTAGGGCTGCAAGGGCGTTCTGGAAGAAAATAGAACACATAACATAACAATAGCCTTCACTAAGTACGATGGAACACCACAATAACATAACAATAAAGATTATGACCTTGCCCAGACCTCTACTTTTCACCTTTATCTCACCCATATCTTTTTTATAATATATAAAACCATATACTCCCAAATACAAATGAAATCATTTTCATCAATAAAATTTAGAGGGTTTGGTTCATGTGTGTCTTTAGGAATAGATTCTTTAATCCATTTTATAAATTAAGGCGAAGTAACTTTAACATGGAAATATTGATACTCCCAACACCATGGATTCATAACTACCAGAGGGTCTTAGTTCTCATATACCACTATCATTTTCATAGCCAAAATTTGTCTTAATTGGATTTTGGCCTTTTTCTATTCTTTCTATTCCAATCCCTTGGGTTTTAAACTCTTGAAATAGATGTATGAACTTTTCCATAACTTCACCAACATTACCATTGCATATGTGGTTGAATTGATTATATATATTGCTCTAGGTTTTCTTTTAGATCTAGAATTTGATTATGTTAATTAGCAAAGCACATCACCTTATCTCGAGGCTACTATATTTATTTCTATATTATCATCATTTCTTGAACCTCCCTCAAAGTTTGTAAACCTTCATTGGTTAAGAAAAACTAGAACTCTTCATTGAATGCGTCTATATAATAAATAAGGATGGTAGCAACTAAAAGTTTAGTGTTTTTAACCAACTTTTCCACTTTGTGATCAAATATCTTGATGAAATATTTTATGTTTTCATGGAATTATAAATGCAAAGACAATATTCTAATTTCCCTACAACAAAAATTTCATATAACTTTTGTGTTTCAACAGTTTTTATGCATAATGGTGTATTTTTGGTATCAAATTTTTTTAATAATTTCTTTGGTATGTTTGATTTTCATACCTCATGTACTTAGTAAATGTGTATTCATCTATTAATGAACAACTTTCACAATAAAAGAAAAATGTAAGTTAACATACCTAGTCATGTGTGCTTGATTTTAAAGTTCTCATCAACACATTTACTTCCATAGATTGACTCTCCCCATGTCATCTCCAAGAGTGAAATGATAACTATGAACATGAAGCCAGGAATG
Organism: Pinus taeda; assembly: GCA_000404065.3. Lineage (NCBI taxonomy): Eukaryota > Viridiplantae > Streptophyta > Pinopsida > Pinales > Pinaceae > Pinus > Pinus taeda. The sequence goes on from APFE031406917.1 coordinate 67,173, forward strand.
ATTCTATGGAAAATACTTCCCATATAATGGAGTGGATTTTAACATTTTCCAACATCTTTTTAACCTACAAAATTTAAATGTAAACTCAACATTCATTCATGCTTGCACTAACTAAGGTATCTTCATCCCTCAATATTCCAAGACTCTATAGTGGTAGCCACTCACTACAATGAGAAAAAAAATCGAGTTGTTTAGAATATTATTAATAAACCATCTAATGATCCAAATAATAAATAAATAGCATGATGACTCAACGATACATACCTACTTAATGTTGTAAATTTCCAACTCTGGTGGAGTCATCAAAGATAATAAACATAAAGGGAGCTGAATATTGATGGGATAATGTTATTCACCTTTGAAATACAAAGCTTATGTCTCTTCTCCATACTCCAACATAAATCTCTCATGTCTCTATGCATTACTGGCCCCCAAATTTTTCACTAGTTGGGTTGCTAAATTTACTATCATATACATACTATAAGAATGCATGTCCTTATGCCATCATCAATCATTTCTCCAACACTCTCATCACATACTTATACATAGCTCACTATCATGACATTTAAAAATATCCTCCACACTGTGAAGTGTTGTGCCTCTTATACATAGGACCAACAACACATCCAACTAGAATAAAGTCGAATCCTACTTATTGTAAGGTCCTCCAAGTCAATTTTATCTATCAATTTTACTAACTTATCCATAACTAGGTCCATGAAGAGATCGAGAAACTCGTAAATCATCAAATCAATCATTGAATCCTCTAATGGTGTCTCAATGCTTCCAACATCACCTCAAGGTGCTCTACTGAGTTTTATTTATATCCACTACTCCTAACCTTGGTTAAGTTGCTCCACTCGTGATCTCCATATATATGAAAAAAATTCCATGTCAAAGCCTTCATGACTACACCAAACCACTAACCAAGTGTCCCACACTAATGTCTGATCACAAATGCAACCAATCCTTCCAAACTCTACAATTTGATCTTGATGATGATGTCTCAATTTTGATCCCCACCTACGAATTCTACTCTATCCATCTAATTCATTTGATCAAATATCATCAACAACTTAGATCTCCTTTAATACCACACTCAAGCATGAGAAGGATCTCCTGATCACAACCATAAATTCATCAATTTTTCATCTCAGGTACCTCGACCCATGGAATCATCATCCCATCATGCTATCACATTTGCTAGTTGTCATATACATCACTATGTATCGACTCCCATGAGCAACTTACCCCACTAGGTCATCAAGTCCTCATCTTGGATCATAGTGACATGCAGATGAAGAACATTCAACCAATTATCATGATGATTTTATATTTTAACTTTGTTGTTGTCTTGTCTCAAGCGCTCTCATCCAAATGGCCTCAATCCTCAAATTAGGATGAACACTTGGTGAATCTCTCCCATTGCGAGCTATAACTCATCCTCCCCAAATATTTCTCAACCCCTTTCCTTGTCTAAGAAATTGGCCCCATCCACCCTTAGAATGAATACGTATTGGAAACCCTCCACATAAATCTATGTTATCTAAACCTCCATGATCCCCACCTCCTGCTCCTCCTTGTCCTACTCCTCCTCTGCCTCCACCACCTCCCCCGCATCCTCTTGCTTGACCTCCACCTCCACCTCCTCCAACACCTTCGCCTTCACCTCCTCCTCCTCCACCACCTCCTCTTCTTCTTCCTCCTCTTCCTTCACTACCACCTCCTCCACCTCCACATCCTCTTCCTCCTCCTCCTTCTCCTCCACATCCACGTACACATCATCCTCATTCTCCTCCACCACCACCTCCACCCCCTGCACCTCCACCTCCAACACCTAAGCCTCTGCCTTCAACTCCTCCTTTGTGTCCTCCTCCACCATCTCCTCGTCTACCTTCACCTCGTCTTGGTCCTCCTCCTCTATGACCACCTACCCCACCTCCATGACTGCCTCCTCCACAACCACCTCCAACTCCAACTCCACCTCCTCCTCCTTCTCCTCCTCCACCAACACCTCGACCTCCACCTTCGCCTCCTCCGCCTCCACCATCACCACCTCCTCCTCCTCCTCCATGTCCTCCTCCTCCACTACCTCCACCACCTCCACCCCCTACACCTCCACCTCCAACACCTAAGCCTCTGCCTTCAACTCCTCCTTTGCATCCTCCTCCACCTCTACCTCTGCCACCATCTCCACCTCTATCTTCACCTCATCTTGGTCCTCGTCCTCTATGACGAACTGCCCCACCTCCACGTCTGCCTCCTCCACAACCACCTCCAACTCCAACTCCACCTCCTCTTCCTTCTCCTCCTCCACCAACACCTCCACCTCCACCGCATACAACTCCACCTCCACCTCCACCTTCGCCTCCTCCTCCTCCACCATCACCACCTCCTCCTCCTCCTACTCCTCCTCCTCCTCCATGTCCTCCTACTCCACTACCTCCTCCACCTCCATCTCCACCCCCTCCAACTCCACCACATCCACCTTCTCCACCTACAACTACTACACCTCCTTCTCCTCCTCCTCCTACTCTCCCACCTCGCCCACCTCCTCTTCCTCGACCTCAGCCTCCACTGCCTCCAACACCTTCGCCTCCGACCCCTCCTACTCCACCACCTCCTCTTCCTTCTCCTCCTTCTCTTCCTCCACTACCACCTCCTACACCTCCACATCCTCTTCCTCCTCCTCCTTCTAATGCCATCCATGTACACCTCCTTCTCGTCGTCCTCGACCAACCTTTCCTTCTCCTCTGCACCACCACCTCCACCTCCACCACCTAAGCCTCTCCCTCCGTCTCCTCCTTTGATTCCACCTCCTCCACCATCTCCACCTCTACCTTTGCCTCGTCCTCGTCCTCGTCCTCGTCCTCCTCCACCTCCACCACTGCCTCCTACACAACCACCTCCGTCTCCACCTTCTCCACTGACTCCGTCTCCACCTCCTCTTCCACCTCTACCACTACCTCATCCTCCTCCACCTCCACCTTCATATCATCCTCATCCTCCACCTCCTCCTCCTCCTCGTCTTCCTCCTCCACATCCACCTCCATCTCCTCCTTCACCACCTCCACCTCCTTAGAAAACTTGAAAATAAAATAAAATTGAGTATCATTTCATTCTCCTTATCAATATATACATGATAATATAACAAATAATATGTATAAAAAATTACAATATAAATAATTAATTATAAAAACACAATTTAATTAATAAAATTTTATAAAATTTATATGAATAATATCAAAGGATGTTGAAGTAAATCACAAAAAAACTCAAAGATTATTCTTAATGTCCAGAACTATTTAAAATCAATAGGTTAATTATATAAAATCTCCACTTCCACCTCCACCTTCTTAGAAAACTTGAGAATAAAATAAAATTGGATATCATTTCATTCTCTTTATCAATATTTACATGATAATATAACAAATAATATTCATAAAAATTACAATATAAATAATTAATTATAAAAACACAATTTAGTTTATAAAATTTTATAAAATTGATTTAAATAATATCAAATGTTGAAGTAAATCACAACAAAAACTCAATGTTAAAATCAATAAGTTAATTATCTAATATCTTTAAATAATAAAATATAATTAAAAAACAATTTCCATAGACACAAATTCTAGAATGCCCCCAATATGAGTAACATACAAACACAAAACACAACGAAATTTTCTAAAACCTCCACTTGTGCTATAAAATGTTATCAAATTTTTAGGGCTTAGTGTTTAGGGTTTAGGGTTTAAAATGTTATAAAACGCTTATGCTTTAGGGTTTAAAATGTTATAAAACGCTTATGGTTTAGGGTTTAGGGTTTATAACACTTTACTAAATTATTTTAATAAACACTTAAAAAATTATAAAACACTTGTTAAAATGTTATAAAATGTTTAGGGTTTAGGATTTAGGGACACTTTAGTAAATGCTTTTAATAAAAAAATTTAAAAAGTTACAAAACGCTTCTTAAAATGTTGTAAAATTCTTAGGATTTAGGATTTATAAAACTTTATTAAATTATTTTAATAAACACTTATAAAAAGTTATAAAACATGTATTAAAATGTTATAAAATGCTTAGTTTTTAGGGTTAAAAATGTTATAAGATTCTTAGTGCTTAGGTTTTCGGTTTTTAAAAAGTTACAAAATACTTGATACAATGCAATAGAATTCCCAGGTTTTAGTGCTTATAACACTTCAGTAAATTCTTTTAATAAAAACTTAAAAATTAGGTTACAAAACAGTTAATTAAATGTCATAAAATACTTAGGGTTTAGGGTTTAAGGTTTATGTTTTAAAATGCTATAAAATTCTTAGGGTTTAGGGTTTGGGGTTTGCGGTTTAGGGTTTAGGGTTTAAGTTTTATAACACTTTAATAAATTCTTTTAATAAACACTTAAATAAAAGCTACAAAATGGTTTTCGAAATGTTATAAAATGCTTAGGGTTTATTTTTTAAGGTTTAGGGTTTGGTGTTTAGGGTTTATGGTTTGGGGTTTAGGGTTTAGGGTTTAGGGTTTAGCATTTGGGATTTAGGGTTTAGGGTTTAGGGTTTAGGGTTTAGAGTTTAGGGTTTATCGTTTATAACACTTTTTAAAATGATTTTACTAAAAACTTAAATAAAAGTTACAAAATGATTTTTAAAATGTTATTTAATTCTTAGCATTTACAGTTTAGGGTTTCATGTTTAGAATTCCAGGTTTATAACACTTTACTAAATTTTTTTCCAATGAAAAAAGCATAACTTTTTATTAAGAGTATAAAAAGTTACATCCCTTGTACATAAGTGTTCCACCCAGAAGAGAGAAACAAAAACTGGTATCCACTTCCCATAAGCAGTGCAGGGAATCCTGAAACGAAGAGGGATCATAGATCAACCTCCGCATTAGACGAAAACTGTGTTCTAAAACCCGAACAGAGAAGCTGTCCGCGAAAAAGGAAAAAGATAAATTGTGCTGGGTAACAGAACCCCACATTATACATCTGTTAATCAAAGGTGAAAACATAACTGTGGCCTCCTACGAGAGGAAAACAGCCACGTACATCCAGTATAATATATATATAAAAGGAGAAATGAGAAGAAAACGTTGCTACAGCGAAAGAGATCCGCTGTTTAGATATGGAAAAAACACAAAAATTTGCAGCCGAGATGAAACAGAACCTAAAAGCCGTCACAGAGGCGGATCAAAAGGAGGTACCATAGTTGAGGAAGACTGCCCCTGAATAGATTCTTCTATAGACCAATGCCCCAGATCTTGTTGTAGGCCAGATTTAGAAAGCTGGTCTGCTGATGTATTATGTTCCCTGTAAATATGGAAAATAGAGACACAATTAAAATGATATTTTAGAGAAACAATCTCCTCAAGAAGGGGTTTCAAAATCTGATTGTGACACACTGATTTCCCATTGACCCAATTTACAACATTCAAGGAGTCTCCAAAAATTTGAATAGACAGTAAATTCTTTTTTAAGGCCCAGCACATGAGGAGGCGAAGAGCAGCCAGTTCAGCATAATTGTTAGTTCCTTGGCCCAGGCCCACAGAAGCTTTGAGGAGATGTTCTTGGGAGAGATGGATGCAAATGCCAGCGCCTGCCTTGTTTTCTTGTGAAGCCCCGTCGAAAAAAGCCCATGGCATGCCCTCTTTGATTTCAGGGGGGATATTCCTGTTCTGAGTGCTTTTTTGATCAGGGGGGGGAATAGAAGAGTAAATTGCAACACATTGTGATGCAATTATTGGAATAAGAATGTTCAGATCGAGAAAGATGCTCTTATTACGAGCAATCCATATACCCGAGAAGAAAATTGGTGGGAGGTTTCTGAGGTTTCCTTCAGGATGATTTTTCCACCGGATCTCCCAGGCATTATCAATGAGGGAAGCCCCCCAGTGGTCCTTTATTTTTAACAGAGCAGTTATCTCATTCCATAGATTTAAGGATATAGGACATGATGTGAAGAGGTGGTTGATGGATTCTTCATTCTTCTTGCAAAGAGGACATCTCCCTGGCCCAATGATGAATCTAGATTGGAGGATGTCCCATGTAGGGATCTTTCTTCTTAGCATACACCATAGAAGGATCCTGGATTTCTGAGGACATTTCAATTCCCATAGATTTTTTGACCACCATTCCGAGGCGGCCCATCCTTTTTTCTCCATGAGGTAGCTATAGCCCTCTTTTGGGGAGTATCTGCCAGATTTCCCGAGAGCCCATATCAATTGATCTTGGTCGTTTTTCAGTCTTACATGGGAGCGGTGAAGTTCATAGATGAACTGAGACCATTCCTGGTGCCATCTAATGGGTAAGCCAAGATCCTCAACACTTTTCCATGACTGACCCCATATGGTTGATTGACCCACTTTCTCCACTTGATTAAGAGTATATATACCCCTGTTTTCTAACTGATCTAGTAGACCAGGGGAAAGGGCAAAAAGTTCATTACATCCAACCCATGGATCTCTGCCAATTTTTACATTCTTCCCATCTCCGACTTTCCATGCCAGACCTTGTTCAATGATTGAAAAGCCTGCAACAGTAGCTTTCCAAATGATAGAGGACTGTTTCGAGTTCTTTTCCTGTGATCTGATCCAATCTTCCAGGGGGCAAGGATCGATATATTTCCTTCTGATAACCTTAGTCCAGAGATTTTCCATTGTGATGAGCCGCCAGCCAGATTTTGCGGCCAATGACAGGCTAAAATCTAGAAGCCTTTTGATACCCCATCCCCCCATTGCCTTCGGTCTTGTGATCTTATCCCATGCCACCCATGGTAGAACCGTTTTTTCTTTTGCACCGTCCCAGAAAAATCTACAGCAAAGCCTCCTAATATTTTCCAAAATGCCTTTTGGAATCCACGTAAGAGCAGCCCAATACACCGGGATAGCCAGAAGGACGGACTTTAAGAGGGTTAATCTACCTGCTCTGGAGAGCCATCTGAAACTCCAATGAGATATTCTTGCCTCTATCTTTGCTAACAGCCAGGACCAGTCCTCTTTCTTGTGTGAATCCGGCTTTAGTCAGAAACCCAAATATTTAAAAGGAGATGTCAATGGTTGCAACTGAAAGGGGAACATATTAGACATTGTGCTGCACTCTCTCCTGTTATATCCTGCCACACAAACTTGAGATTTTCCATGATTTAATTGCATTCCTGTAGCTTTCATAAAAAGGTCAATGATATTTTTAGAAAATCAATATATCATCGACAAAGAGCAAGTGGGTAATAAAGAGATTTATAGCCACCTCAATACCTTTTACCTTGATTGTCCTTCTGGCATTATGAATCTGTCTGCTGAGCCCTTCTGCCACAAGCAAAAAGAGGAGAGGAGATAAGGGACAGCCTTGTCTGAGACCCCTTTGACTGTTAAAGAAAGGGGATGCCGCACCATTTAACAGTACTGCAAAACTGACATTTGAAATACACCCCATGATCCAGCTGATGAAGGTGTACGAAAATCCCAAATGGGTGAGTAGCATTCTGAGATAAAGCCAGTTTATACGGTCATATGCCTTTGAGAGATCAATTTTCAATACCACCCCTTTCTTCTTCTTCTGTTTTATACTGTGAAGAACCTCTTGAGCAACACCAATAGGTTCATGGATTTGTCTGCCTTCCAAAAAACCAAATTGTTCCATCGAAATGTTTCTTGATAGAATTGGGAACAATCTGATCGCTATCACTTTTGCAATGATTTTATATATACAATTGCACAAAGAGATAGGTCGGAAGTCTTCAAAGGATTCCGGTTCATCTTTCTTTGGAATCAGAGCGATAAAAATAGAGTTGAAAGGTTTGTAAATGGCCCCTTTTAACCTTGATTCCTCTACTACCTCCGTGATCTCACCCCCGATTTGGTCAAAAAAATGAAGGAACAGTTCAATAGTCCAACCATCCGGGCCTGGACTTTTATCCTTCCCCATGCATTTCATTGCCACCTCAACCTCCTCCTTTGACACAGGCCCTGCTATATCTGAAGCTTCTTCCTCCTCGAGGAATCTGGGGAAACATTGAGCTGTTCTCAGAACTTCAGCTATAGTTACCTCACCCGGGTCCGCAAAAATTCTTTGGAAGTGTCTCTGATCCAGGCCTGAAAGATCTGAAAAGGTGTTTATCTCTCTACCTTCCTCATTTTTTAAGCTCCATATAGTATTTGCAGATTTTCTCCCTTTGGCATAATTATGAAAAAAGCTCATATTTTCATCTCCTGCCTTGAGCCAAATTGCCCGACTTTTCAGTCTCCATTCCTCTTCCTTTGCTATAAGGATCTGATTTTGAGCTTTTTCCAATTGAAGGATTCTTTCTTTGGAGGCCTGTGATGAATAACCATCTTCTTCTGTGCTTTCCAGAGATTTTAGTTCCTCCCTGATTTTAAACAGATCTTCATTTTGATTTTTCTGTCTTTCTTTTGCCCAGAAAATAGTGGCTTTCTTTAATCTTTTCAAATTTTCCATAAATAAAAAGCTCTTGCTCTCAGAGGAGATACCATCAGGGTGGATCCATGTGGAAGTGAATAGGGAGATGAAGGATGGTTCAAGGAGCCAAGAGGAATTGAATTTGAAAGGGGAAGGGGGTTTAGGCGGGGGGAAGGATAGATCCAGAAAAATCGGAAAGTGGTCTGAGTTCCCAATTTCGTCGGACCACTGCCGAAGCAGAGGAACTCTAGAGAGGAGGCCCTCAGAGATTAGGAATCGGTCCAATCTTTTTGCGATCCTGTCCTCCCCAGTGCGTCTATTTCTCCATGTGGGTTTCAATTTTATCGGAGAAGGATCGATGAGATGATGGTCTGATAGCAACTGAAGAAAAAAATCGGAGAGAGGGTCCTCCCTAGCAGAGGGACCCCAAGCTTCTGCTCTGCCAATCGAGAAATTGAGATGCCCTCCCACAATCATCAAGGGTGCTTTCATCAGATATTTTTCCATTAGATCAGTCCAAAATGATTCCCTCTCTTGGCAAGGAGCGTATATATTGACGATCTGAAAAGAGGTGGGAAAATCTGGGCATACAACCTCCATGCCCATAGCATTCTTCAAGCCCCACAAATTTAAACACTTGACTTTACCTTCTCTGAGGCCAATCGCGAGACCACCCGAGTGTCCCGCAGAATCGATAGCATAAAATGACCAGCCCGGAAGCATGGATTTTAAGGCCAATTCGACCTCATGTCCACGCCCCAGAGTTTCTTGAAGGAATAGGATGTCTGATTTGGAGGATTGTAACCAATCCTTTAGAGCCAGTTTTTTGGGCTTGCTGGCAAGGCCCCTGCAGTTCCATGATGATAAAATCATTTCTTAACATGGTCGTGGGGTAACGCTGCTCTAAGAACCCCAGGAATTGAAAACTATTTTCCATCCGCCACATCAATTTTGGCTTTTAACTTTGCTTTCGATAGGTCTGATTTCCTACCCCTCCTCCCCTTAATTTGACCAACCGGTGGGGTCTGACCAAGACCGCCCAGAGCCCCTTCTTTATCAGATTTTGACCCCATGGATCGGAGATTATATGGGCAAGGAGTGTTTTGAGGCGGAGGAGAAAGGGGGGGCCATGTTTTTCCACATGATAAGTTTAGAGTGCCCGGGTCCTCCTTCACATTTTCACCCACAGGACATGTTTCTGGAGGAGGAATACTTATGGGAAAGATTTCGGAGTGTGTCATAGAATCTGTATGAACATCCTTCTTTGGAAAATCAGATAATATGGAATTATTAGGAGAAGAGAGCGAAGGAGGAAATTGCTTACCCTCGTCCTCCGCGCGTGGTGAAGATGGAACAGGAGATGGGGTCCGAGCTTTCGCCATCTCTGCGGCCTCCGGAGTATTGTCCTCGCCTGCGGTTTCCTTTGTGTACTGAACCTCCCCTTTATTGCCGTCCACAACCTGGTCCTCAGTAGCCTTGCCAGCTTCTGCACTCGGAGGCGATACTCCCGAATCCTGATTGGTCCGAGGCTGTGCCCTCCTTTGAGCCCTTTGGTCATTTGTCTTCCGAAAATGCCGCTGCCTTCTGATCAAAGGACATCTCTTTGCCAGATGACCATATTCATGACAAATATGGCATCGAAAAGGCAGGTGTTCATAGTCCAGGACTTGAACATAAATATAATCTCTGTACTGTAGAGTTATTTCTTTTGCCAACCCCTTACTTGTATCAAGATTTGTTAAAATGCGAGCTGTTGCCCTGACCTTTGATTCCATGAAAGATAGATCTGCCTCCATAAAAGTCCCCAGTCGGTTTCCAATGGTTTTGAAAACCGCTTCAGTCCATAGGAAGAAAGGAAGTCCTGGTGCCCGAACCCATACAAGGAAAACCTCCGTGTTCTCCTTAACTGCATCAAAAAGGGGGGTCCAGCGCTTCATTAGGATAGGAATGGGCCCGATGCTCCAATTTTTCCCCAATACCCAATCAGCAGCTTCCTTATCTGCAAATTTGAGCATAAACCACCCTTTGACAAGACATTGAGCCTCGAAAACCAGAGGGACTTCCTTGATAAATTGCTCTGCTCCCCATTTCTGAAGGTCCTCAGGAGAAAACTTCCTACCTCTAGCCCGACCTACAATGGTGCATTCTGCTACTGCAAGGGATTCATCAATTGAGACTTCCATGCCTAAGTTAAGATTCTCCCCTATTACCTGTGAACCAATGCGGAACTGAGTTTTCCTTTTTGCTGTTGACTCCAGAAACATCACGACGCTCCGCTGTTCCAACTAACCCCTCTTTATCACGATGGGGACGTGCCTCTCCACGGGAGCCCTCAGACTGCTCTTGTTGCCGGTGAATATAGACATCCCCAACGTTTCTAGGATCATTGAAGCTAAAGATAGGGTCCGCAGGAGAGCCCCGTACTCCCTCCTTTGAAACATGGGACCCCAGGCAAACCCCAGGAATAGGGTTTTCAAAGATTCGATGAGCAGAAAGAACTGAAACCCTGTTCTGCAAAGTACTGACCTCGGAGGCTGTAAACAGGATATTATTTTGAGTGCAAACCAGGGATTCAGGGCAACCCAAACCAACAGATGGAGGATACCAGCTTATTGGCGCCTTTCCCTTTAACCCCGACGACGTTACAACCGCCGCCTCTTCTAACGCCGCAGAAGCCGCCGGTACCCTACCAGAAACTCCCTGAACTGCAGCCGTGCCATCAGCAGTCGATACCACCCTGTTTTGGATCAGAGGAGTAAGGAAATCCGTCGAGGGGAAAAATCCAGATTCAGAGAGTTTTTTAACCCCAAAAAACTGTTGCAGGTTCTTTTCATTCGGTTCCTTACCCCACATGGATAAAACATCTTCCAAGGATGGGTCAAGATCCACATATTCCTCGTAGTTAACCATGATTAGGCCAATAAACAATGAAAAAACACCAGCAACGACAAACAGGGTTGACCCAGACAGTGATTCTCTGTTCCGATAAAAACTATGAGACCGAAATGCCAGCGGATGGTAAAATGTGAAAGGAACTGCCGTCGAAAAAACCTGGAGAAAAAGAGATACAGGCCCGTGACCACAGCCCGTGAAACCTCCAGCTGTCCTTGATTTTGTGAGGAGGGAAAACCGCCAGTTAACTGTACCTGCAGCCTGTGACGCTCTCTGTCCTGTAGCCGTGTCCCGTGCAAGTTTACTCCACATACCCGCGCCTCCAAAACCCTAACCAGCTCCATCGCGTGCCCTCCTCATCCTCGCTCCTCCAGATTCTCAGAATTAAAAATAATCAACACTTTACTAAATTATTTTAATAAAAAAACTAAATAAAAGTTACAAAACACTTTTTAAAATGTTAAAAAATGCTTAGGGTTTGGGGTTTGAGGATTACATTTTAGAGTTTATGGTTTACAATTTAAGGTTGATAACAGTTTAGTAATTTCTTTTAGTAAGCACTTAAATAAATGTTACATAACACTTTTTAAGTTAAGTTGTAAAATACTTAGGGTTTAGGGTTTAGGCTTTATGGTTTGTATTTTAGTGTTTAGAGTTCAGTTTTTATACACTTTATTAAATGCTTTCAATAAACACTTAAATAAGAGTTACAAATAACTTTTTAAGATGTTATAAAATACATAGGGTTTAGGGTTTTGGGTTTTGGGTTAGGGATTAAGGATTTAGGGTTGAGGGTTTTGGGTTTGTAATACTTTAGTAAATGTTTTTATTAAACACTTAGATAAAAGTTACAAAATACTTTTTAAAATAACATAAAATTCATAGGGTTTAGTGTTTAGGTTGTTTAGGTTATATTCTACAGGAATTAGGTTTTAAGACTTATAAGGATTTATTAAATGATTTTAATAACTATTTAAATAAAAGTTAGAAAATGATTTTTAAAATGTTATGAAATTATTTGTGTTTAGGGTTTACGGTTTAGGGTTGAGGATTCAGGATTTAGGGTTTGGTGTTTAAGATATTATAAAATTATTAGGGTTTAGGGTTTATAACACTTTGGTAAATGCTTTTAATAAGCACTTAAAAAAATTTACAAAATGTTTGGTAAAATGTTATAAAATTCTTATGGTTTAGCGTTTAGCGTTTAAAATGTTATAAAATGCTTAAGGTTTATTTTTGCCATTTAGGTTAGGGATTCGGGTTTAGGGCTTAGGGCTTAGGTTTTATAACTCTTATTAAATTCCTTTAATAAACACTTAATTAAAAGTTACAAAATAATTTTTAAAATGTTATGAAATTCTTAGGGTTTAGGGTTTATAATTTAGATTTGAGGGTTTACGATTTAGGATTTATAACAATTTAGTAAGTGATTTTAATAAACACTTCAATGAAAGTTATAAAACTCTTTTTGAAATGTTATAAAATGATTTGGGTTTATGGTTTAGGATTTAGAGTTTAGGGTTTATATCACTTTAGTAAATTCTTTGAATAAACACTTAAATAAGTTACAAAAAACTTTTTAAATCTTATGAAATTCTTAGGGTTTAGGATTTAGCAATTAGGGTGAGTGTTTATGATTTAGGGCTTATAACACTTAAGTAAATGATTTTAATAAACACTTAAATGAAAGATAAAAACACTTTTTAAAATGTTATAAAATGCTCAAGGTTTACTATTTGGGGTTTAGGGTTTAAGGTTTAGGGTTAAGGGTTTACAGTTTGTGGTTGAGGGTGTAGGGTTTAGGTTTTACAATTTATGGTTTATAACACTTTAGTAAATGCTTTTAATAAACACTTAAAAGAAAAGTTTCAAAACCATCTTTAACATGTTATAAGATGCCTATTGTTTATGGTTTAGTGTTTAGGGTTTCTGGTTTAGGGTTTAGATTTTAGGGTTTAGGTTTTAGAGTTTAGAGTTTCAGGTTCAAGGTTTATAACACTTTAGTAAATTATTTTAATAAACACTTAAATAAAAGGTATAAAATGATTTTTAAAATGTTGTAAAATTCTTAGGGTTTAGGTTTTAGGTTTTATAACACTTTAGTAAATGATTCCAAAAAACACTTAAATAAGAGTTACAAAATGCTTTTTAAAATTTTATAAAATGCTTAGCATTTAGGTTTTAGGGTTTAGGATTTGGGGTTTGGTGTTTGGATTCTAGGGTTTATTGTTTAGAGTTTAGGGTTTATAATAGTATAGTAAATTATTTTAATAAGGAGTTAATAAAAGTTGCAAAACACATTTCAAAATATTATAAAATGCTTAGGGTTTAGGGTTTGGGGATTAGGGTTTAGAGTTTAGGTTTTAGGATTTACAGTTTATAACATTTTAGTAAATGCGTTCAATAAACACTTAAATAAATGTTACTAAACGCTTTTTAAAATGTTATAAAATACTTACGTTTTACGGTTTAGGGTTTAGGGTTTGGGTTTTAGGGTTTAGAGTTTAGTTTTTATAACACTTTATTAAATGCTTTCAATAAGAACTTAAATAAGAGTTACAAAACCCTTTTTAAAATACTATAAGATACTTAGGTTTCAAGGTTTAGGGTTAGGGTTTGGGTTTTAGGGTTTACTGTTTAGGGTTTGTAACACTTTAGTAAATTCTTTTAATAAACACTTAAATAAAAGTTACAAAACATTGTTTAAAATTTTATAATTTTTTTTGGGTTTACGATTTAGGGTTTAGAGTTTAGGGTTTAAAACGCTTTAGTAAATGATTTTAATAAACATTTAAATAAAAGTTATAAAACACTTTCTAAGATGTTGTAAAATTCTAGGCGTTTAGGGATTAGGGTTTATAAAAAATTAGTAAATCCTTCAAAAAATACTTAAATAAAAGTTACAAAATGCTTTTTAAAGTGTTATAAAAATCTTAGGGTTTAAGGTTTAGGATTTGGGGATTGCAATTTTGATTTTAGAGTTTACAGTTTAAGGTTTAGGGTTTATAATAGTTTAGTAAATGATTTTAATAAATAGTGAATAAAAGTTTCAAACACATTTTAAAATGTTATAAAATGCTCAAGGTTTAAGGTTTGGGGTTTAGTGTTTAGATTTTAGGTTTTAGAATTTAGGGTTTATAACAGTTTTGAAAATGTTTTCAATCAACACTTAAATAAATGTTACATAACACTTTTTCAAATGCTATAAGATACTTACATTTTAGGATTAACGGTTTACAGTTTATGGTTTATGGTTTCGGTTTCAGGGTTTAGATTTTAGTTTTTATAACAATTTATGAAATCATTTCAATAAAAACTTGAATAAAAGTTACAAATCCATTTTTAAAATGTTATAAAATACTTTTTTTTAGTGTTTAGTGTTTAGGGTTTTGGGTTTAGGGTTTAGTGTTTATGGTTGAGGGTTTAGCGTCTGTAACACCTTAGTAAATTCTTTTAATCAAGGCTTAAATAAAAGTTACAAATCAGTTTTTTTAAATGTTATAAAATGCTTTGGTTTTAGTGCTTATGGTATAGGCTTTAGGCTTTAGGATTTAGGGGTTATAACACTTTATTAAATGATTTTAATAAGGATTCAAATAAATGTTAGAAAATGATTTTTAAAAGTTATAAAATGATTTTGGTTTAGGTTTTAGGGTTTAGGGTTTATAAGACATTAATAAATGATTATAATAAGCACTTAATTTTTTTTAAAAATTGATAGTTGAAATGTTATAAAATGCTTAGGGTTTAGAGTTTAGGGTTTAAAATGCTATAAAATTCTTAGGGTTAGGGTTTATAA
Source organism: Pinus taeda (assembly GCA_000404065.3). Lineage (NCBI taxonomy): Eukaryota > Viridiplantae > Streptophyta > Pinopsida > Pinales > Pinaceae > Pinus > Pinus taeda. The sequence goes on from APFE031406917.1 coordinate 82,280, forward strand.
TTGATGGTCTATAGGACTTTAGTAATTCTTTTAATAAAATCTTAAATAAAAGTTACAATACACTTTTAAAATGTTATAAAATGCTTAATGTTTAGGGCTTGGCATTCGGGTTAGGGTTTAGGGTTTGCGGTCTAGGATTTTGGGTTTATGATTGGTAACACTTTATGAAACTAATTTAATAAAAATTTAATGAAAAGTTACAAAACACCTTTTAAAATGTTATAAATGGTTAGGGTTTAGGGTTTCTGGTTTAGGGTTAGGATTTCGTGTTTAGGTTTTAGGGTTTAGCGTATATAACACTTTAGTAAATGGAATTAATAAACAATTAAATAAAATTTACAATACTCTTTTTAAAATGTTATAAATTCTTAGGGTTTAGGGTCTAGAATTTAGGGTTTATTGTTTAGGGTTTATGTTTTAGGGTTTACAGTTTACGGTTTGGGTTTTAGGATTTATGGTTTAGAGTTCAGGATTTATAATGCTTAGGTAAATGCTTTTAATAATCACTTAAATAAAATATACAAAACCATTTTTAAAATTGTATAAAACGCTTAGCATTTAGGCTTTAGGGTTTGCGGTTGAGGGTTTGGGGTTTAGGGTTTAGGGTTTATAACACTTTAGTAAATGCTTATAATAAGAACTTAAATGAAAGTTATAAAATTCATTTTTAAACATTATACACTTTAGTAAATTCATTGAATAAACACCTGAATAAAAGTTACAAAACACTTTTTAAAATGTTATGAAATTCTTAGGGTTTAGGATTTAGGGTTTGGGGTTAGTGTTTAGGGTTTAGGGTTTAGGGTGTATAACACTTTAGTAAATGATTTTAATAAATACATAAATAAAAGATAAAAAACACTTTTTAAAAGCTTATAAAATTCTTGAGGTTTAGGATTTATAACACTCAAGTAAATGCTTTTAATAAACACATAAATAAAATGTAAAAAAAATAAATTTAAAATGCTATAAACTGCGTAGGGTTTAGCGTTTAGGTTTTGGGGTTTAGTGTTTAAGGTTTAGGTTTTAGGGTTGATGGTTTACGTTTTATAAGACACGTAAATTATTTTAATAAACAGTTAAATAATAAAATGTTATAAAATGCTTAGTATTTAGGGTTTAGTGATTAGCATTTAGGGTTTAGCGTTTGAGGTTTGGAGTTTATGGTTTGACGTTTGGATTTAGGCTTTAGCCTTTAGGGTGTATGGTTTACGGTTAAGGGTTTGTGTTTTAGGGTTTAGAGTTTAGTTTTTATAAAATTTTATTAAATGTTTTCAATAAACACTTAATATGAGTTACATTTTTTTTATGATGTTATAAAATACTTAGGGTTTAGGCTTTAGGGTTTTGATTTTGGGGATTAGGATTTAAGATTTAGGGTTTAGCATTTGGGTTTAGTGTTTAGGGTATATTATTCAAGAATTATGGTTTAAGACTTAGCGTTTCCGTGTTTTGTTTTCTTGGGAAGTAAAATTTTCTATTGTTTGGATTTATAAATCTACACTCATAGCAAAAGAAATGTGTTGGACTACCACTAGAGAAGCCCGACCAAACAAGTAACCTCAAATGTTTGAAAATATGAAGAGGTACAAAGATAAGACATGGAGCTAAGAAAAGAAAAAATAAATGAAAAATAAATATACATAGGAAGCTAGGCAAGCATGCATATTTCCGAGGATCAATAACCTTTATTGGGATGGAATGCTTATTTGTCCTAAGAGTGCACCAAGGATTAGCAGGAGGCCCCATTTTTCATTAAATTCTTGCAAGAACACCCCTTGTATGATGAACATCAACAATCTAATCTTCAGCCTCATCAAACACCTACGTTTTTGTTAGGATTGTGTCACTCATCAAAAAGTTCCCTTTCCACCTAAGTGATCTCTTGTTGAATTGTTTAAGTGGTCAAATCCAAGTAACAATTGGTTGAGTTCTCAATTCAAATTTGAGCTCTAGGACAACCTCTCCCTTAGTAATAATATGCTCCTTACTTGACATTAGCAATTTATCTAGGCATCAAAAACAACCGAAAAGTTGAGAGGCCTACATCACACTTGAATGGTTCAACAAGAGCGGAGAAGCCCAAACACAACCCCCTATTCTTCCCAAGGCTATAAACCTAAACCCTAATACCCACACCCCCAACCTAAACCCTAAACCCTAAACCTTAAGCCCTTTATAACATTTTAAACCCCAAACCCTAAACCCTAAGTGTTTATAACATTTTAACAAGTGTTTGTAACTTTTTTTAAGTGCTTATTTAAAAAATTTACTAAATTATTATAAACCCTAAACCCTAATCATTTTATTACAATTTGGCAAGAGTTTTGTAACATTTTAAAACCCTAAACCCTAAACATTTGATAACATTCTAATAAGTATTTTGTAAATTTTTTAAAGTGTTTATGAAAAGCATTTACTAAAGTGTTATAAACCATAAACCCTAAAACCTACACCCTAAGAATTTTATACAATTTTAACGAGTGTTTTGTAACTCTTTTTAAAGTGTTTATTAAAAGAATTTACTAAAGTGTCCCTCAAACCTAAAATGCAAGCATTTTATAACTTTTTAGCAAGTGTTTTGCAACTTTTTTCTAAGTGTTTATGAAATGGAATTAATAAACTTTTATAAACCCTAAACCATGAGCATTTTATAACATTTTAACCCCGAAACCCTAAACCCTAAAGCCTAAATTCTAAACCTATGTATTTTATAACATTTGAACAAGTGTTTCTTACTTCTTTTAAGTGTTTATTGAAAGAGTTTACTAAAGTGTTATAAACCCTAAACCCTAAATCATGATAATTTTATATAACTTTAAATCCTAAGCCCAAAAGCCTATGCACCATATAAAATTTTAACAAGAGTTTTGTAACTTTTTTTATGTTCTTCTTAAAAGACTTTATCAAAGTGCTATAAATCCCAAGCCCTAAACCATAAACCCTATACGTAAACACTAAGAACTATATAACATTTTAAAATATATTTTTGTAACTTTTTTAAGTGTTTATTAAAAGCACTTAATAAAGTGTTATAACCCTAAACCCTAAAACCTAAGAATTTTATAACATTTTAACAAGAGTTTTGTAATTTTTGTTTAAGTGTTTATTATAATAATTTACTAAAGTGCTATAAACCCTAAACCCTAAACCCTAAACCCCAAATCCCAAACCCTAAACCCTAAACCCCAAATCCCAAACCCTAAACCCTAAAATCCTAAGCATTTTCTGATCTATTAAAAATAATTTTGTAACTTTTATTTAAGTGTTTATTAAATGAATTTACTAAGGTGCTATAAAACCTAAACTGTAAATTGTAAACCCTAAACCCTAAACTCTAATCATTTAGTAACATTTTAAAAAGTGTTTTGTAACAATTTTTTCTGTGTTTATTAAAATCCCCTAATAAAGTTTTATAAATTATAAACCCTAAACCCCAAACACTAAACCCTAAACCCTAAACACTAAATAATAAACCCTAAACCCTAAACCCTATAAACTAAACCCTAAACTGTAAGCATTTTATAACAGTTTAAAAGCCTCTTGTAACTTTTATTTAAGTGTTTATTAAAATAAAGTACTAAATTTTAGGATCCTGAAACCATAGACCCTAAATCTAAACCCCAAAACCTAAACCCTAAACCCTAAACCCCAAGCCCTAAACCCTAATCCATAAACCCTAAGAATTTTATAATAGTTTAAGAAGAATTTTGTAACTTTTATTTCATTGTTTATTAAAAGAATTTAGTAAAGTGTTATAAACCCTAAACCATAAACAAAAATCACTAAACCCTAAACCCCAAAACTTAAAACCTAAATCCTAAACCGCAAACCCCAAAACATAAACCCTAAACCCTAACCATTTTATAACATTTTAAAAATTGTTTTGTAACTTTTATTTAAACATTTTCTAAACTAATCTACCAAAATGTTGTAGACCCTAAAAACTAAGCCCTAAACCTAAACCAAAACCACAAACGTTAAACCCTAAACCCTAAACCCTAAATCCCAAACCATAAACCCTAAACCCTAAT
>APFE031406919.1:0-29739 GCA_000404065.3 Pinus taeda
CACTTTATCAGATCTTCAATAATAATTCAGATGGTAATTTGTCACAAGATCTCCTTCCTCTTTTATAGTCTTAGGCCTTCCCTAATACCATGGTCCAAAACCATAACATTTCAATACCATGGACCCAAAACTAGGGATCGACACATCTGACAAGACGCCATTGTCCAAAACATAGGTTCAAGTTCCAAGATCTAACTGCCATGGACCAAAAGGATGATCACCAACATATACGCGCTTTTGCAATGTATAACCCGCGTGTATATGCGCGCCTTAGTCTAGATGAACCTACGTATATGACCTTTTATACTTTCTGAGTGCCTGAACTGAGATCTGTTACCAAAGAAGGTTGCCATCAAGGACAACACCTGTGCCATAGCCCCAAACCTGTGCCATAATTCCAACACTGACGTCATAACGGACAGGCAACTGGAAATGATTTAAGAAAATATTCGTTAAGTCAGCAAAAGATGTAAAGCTGCCCCCTGGCAACTCTATATACCATTTGGCCGCATTACCAGTCAAGGTGCGTTGAAAAAGTCTTAACCTAACTGAATCATCAATAAGGGAGTTCGACAAGCACCACAAATGGAATGTGGTCACATGGTCGCCCGGGTCCTCACCGCTCTTCCCTTCGAATTTTGGAATGTCCGAAGGAAGTTTGGTTGGGACCGGAGGCCAGGCTGGATTGTATTTGATTGGATCATTAGTTAACTTTGTGAGGTGTGGCAAGTTCAAAGTTTCCAGAAATGGAAACCTAGGAGGACCTTGGGGGTTCCACCCAGACTGAGCAGAACTCCCAAATTTCTGAAAAGATGGGCCTGGATTTTGGAAGGCACCAGGCTGCCCGAAGTAACCTATAGAACCAGTTGAACCAAAAGGCATGCCTTGTGATCCAACATAACTCATAGTTTGACCAACTCTGGCCGCAAAACCTCCATAACCAGCGAAGCTTCGTCCTAAAGGATTATAAGGAGCAGACAGCCTCTGATAAGGATCCCAAGTAGAAGCTAGGGGAGTAATACTTCGGAATGAACTAACTGTGGAGTACGGCCTATTCCCTTGTTGGTCAAGAAACGAATTCCCAGTTCCCATACTACTAACCGCAGGGTTAGCCCAACCTTGAAAAGGATTGCTACCTTGTCCTAAAGAAGAGAAAGGCATGGATCCAATTGTCGGGTTGGAATGTGGTATATGACCACTTCCAAAAGGAAAACCATGGAATGAAGCTGATCCACCCATCATGGATGTGGCGGCACTAAATGGAACTGATGGAATACCCTGTGAATGGGTGCCAAATGGGAAAAATCCAGAACTAAAAGCATTGGTTTGGGAGTTTCCACTCGTAGAAGGAATGGATGTAGTCCCAACTAAAGATGTGCTAGCAAAAGACCCGAATAAAGAAGCAGAGGGGATGGAAATAGTTCCTCCCCCTTGTACAGATATTGGAGTCTGCACAGTCGTAGCACTTGTAGAAGCCATGCTTCCAGTAGTGGTCATCGATGGTAAGTGCGTTATGTGACCTGGACTTGACGGTCGATGCGTTGGAGACCCAACGTATTGTAACACTTCTGGATGACTAGGAGGTAGGGGAGAATTCGGAGCCGCTAACGACTCCGAGAGTTCTTCTACCTCTATGTTATCTTGCGTCCGAAAGAGAATTCGAGAAAGTACAGGAGTACTTCTCTCTTGTCCTGTGGAAGTACCATGTCTATCCTGAGCACTGATGCCCTCGAGGGGAGGATCAATCCCCGATGCGTCAGCTGCCGCAGGACGAAACCCACCGGCAATATTACCTCTGCGCCTTCTAGGTGAAGGCTCTGAACTCGGTGGTGAAAGACCACGAAGTCTTCGAGACCATCTAGGCGATCGGTAAGCCACTTTGAATTTTTGTTAAGATCTAACTAAAGACTCAAAACATTGAAAGCTAGGGCAACTAGGAGCACAGAGAACACACTATAAAGTCCCTAGAGATATCAACCAGTCAAACAACTTCCAAGTATTTCCGCTCCGGGTAATTAGGACCGAACACCAAAATACGAGAAAGTGAAGTAAGGGGCCTTCCGAAGATAGTCTGGGAGAATGACGGCCCAGTCCTATCAGTGAAGGTAACAGAGGAAGTTACGCTGGCCTCCTAACAACAGCCTGTGCCGGTGCAAGCCCCCAAGCTTCGGAAGGGTGCCCTCCAGTAGTACCGTTGAGAGTGATACAATGTCGACCTCAGGTGCCACGGGATTCCCCTCTACAGCCACCTGTGTAGATCCCTAGGAGTAGAAACTAAGGTTACCAACTCATATCAGAAGCCAGGTGGAACAGTCGTGAGGTAAGTTCAGACAAGTAGAAGAGGGGGTATCTCTCTTCCCTGTCTTTACAGACCCTCGTGCTTAAATCCCAGATCTGGAGCTTTCCTGGTCTTCCTAACGCTATTGGATTTTCACTCACTATTCAGACTCATATGTTTGACAGTTTAAAATGGCCTCGGAGAGTTAACTCTCCACACACCTAATCCAAGGCCCTAAAATATACTAAACTTGTTGATGTATCTAACAAATATAAAGTTCTAGTATATTTTAAATTAGCACTTGATTTTAATGGGCTGTTATTTAAGTCAAGGGATGATGAAAGTGAAACTGGTGGTGTTATGACGCAAAAGAAATTAATAAAACCAAACTACATGCACATGCACTTGTTTTTCGTTTTTCGATGAAGAGCAATTTCTACAGGGTTCAGAGGAACCTCAAATAAAAGTACAACTTTTTTTCTTTTCTTTTCAAACTTCACACTCACAAAATCTAACAAAACTATAAATGCCTAGAAAGATGCACAAGCTAATCCTAATGCAATAAATACATGCCAATGCAAGATTCAAAAACTACTCTTAAACCAAAAGATGAAAGTTGCTTGTTTATCGATTTTAGATTTGCCACTTAAATGTTTAGATGGAATATAAGTTTTTGTTTCTTATTTTGTCTAAGCACTAAAAGCAAGATGAAGACAAACAAATAGGCACTTTCACTCAACAAAAAGGAAAACTCAATCAAAACAAGGTTCAAGAAAGCAAAACAAAGTTTCAAGAAATTTCCTTCAAAAGCAACTCAAAAACAACTTTTCAAACATGCTCTAACAAGACTGAAACTTGATGACCGAAAAAATAGGCAATGAAGCACTTTGCGAGCTTACGACACAAAACAAGTGGGAACTCAACAAAACAAAGGTGATTTGAAATGCTTTTAACAATCAACAAGCAACGAAATGAGCTTGGCAAAGGAAACCAAAAGATTGAAAAGACAACATTCAAGAAAGCATAAACAAATGACTTTCAAGAAGCAAGAAAAGCAGATGGTCATAAAACTAGTTCAACCATGCAAACCAAAAAGTCATTAAAACAAAACTCAACACAAAGATTGAACTCAATCTTTCTGCCCTGAATACACAGAACAACCAAGATTCCTTACAAGAAACCTTGTGTGCTTAAGCAAAAATAAATTACGTTTGCAAGAAAATGAACAAGACCAACCTTTTCACAATCAGAGAGAGATCGAAACAAGACACTTGCTGTAAAAACTAAAGACTGTGACAGAACAGTGATTGTTCCAAACTAAATCAGACCAGCATACAATCTTCCAGAAACAAAAAGATTTCAAAAATCTTGAAAATTAAAGATATATGCGACTGTGTTTGCACACAGATGCGTGTATATGCGACAAGACTTAAGGAAACTTGCGTATACACAGGTTCACTTAAGGAAAGATGCGTATATACACCTCTGTAAACAGAGAAACTAACGTATAAAAAAGCTTCCAAGAAGAAAAAAAAAAAAAGAAAAAATCTGGAAAAAACTGATCAAAGCTCACAATTCAGGCACTGACTACACAATAACAGAAGATAAACAGACAACTGAGCCCTGATTGGCTTGAATACACCCAAACTAGGGACAATAATAGTGTTGTCCCCAGCGGAGTCACCAATTCTGTTGTGGGATAAACTCCGCTAGGGTCTTGCGTGAATACCCTAGCAGACTGAAGATTATCTATGCAAAGAAACACACATTCCAGGCAATCATAATGCTACTATAAGCAAACTCTACGATAGGGGGCGTACCTGAGGTCCTACGTTTGAGAAGAGCCTCCAAGGGTCCAAACCCTTCTTTGAGTTCCTTTGCTCCTTTGACCTGCAAAACCAACAATTCAAGAGAGTGTAGCAGTATATGGACTAAATGTCATAAAGAAGCCAACTTCATATTATAAGGAAAGGTAGTTAGTTATGAAATTAAACAACCGATCACATATGAATCATAACATGAAGAAGATCTATATCAGGAACAAATACATGTGTTGATTTTATTATAGACAAAGAAAGTACAGAAGAGGAACAATTTCACCTGAGTCGTCCTTCCGCAGGCTCCAAGAGGAACCGTCTGCCAGATTCGTCTAGTCTCAAGCCTTTAACAAACTCCTTCCATGACTTACTCCATGATCTCTCAAGTAGTATGAAATCATCAATGCACACAAGGAAGCAAGGGTTTCCTATAGATGGGGGAAGTGCAAGAGGCACAAGGATCTTCAGACCTAGTCAGGGAAATCTCAGCATAATAATCTTTCTCTCTCTTCGCTCCTCCCCTTGGCCTTCCCATAGAAGCCTTTTTATACTTCTCCCAAAGTACTTTTTTAGTTGGGAATTCGTTGGGAATAGTTGGGCCACGGGCACTAATAGGTGATCAACAGGTAAAACCCGTGATCTCCGCCCGAAATTAAGGAGATTTTTATTTTTTAAGTGTTTTTATACATATACGCGGGTTGGGTATACACAGGCCCACGTATACACACGTTTAGCTCAGGGCAATGTCGCGTATAGGGAAAAAACACTACTTTTTTAGATTTGGGACCAGATCTGGTAGGAGGGGTTGCCCTAGGCCACGAGTGGAGCTTCACAAACCTCAAGAGTGAGATTTGGAGCTATAACAACAATCAACTCCTAATATCTATCATGAATTCTATTAAACTAATCATTGTTGTTATGGCCCAATCAATCCTTTTGAGCAACATTCACTTCTTGAATCATTTAATGGATCAAAACCCCATGTTGACATGGATGCTAGTTTGATTTTACATATATTTTTAACCTTTTTTCAATATGTTGTTTCAATCGGTTTCCCAGATTCACAAGGCTAACAATTGCTTATAATTTTCCAAGGTTTCATAATACTAGTATGGTTTACAGTCAAATACAAAGGAAACTGTTAGAGAATCAAGAATATCATATGATAATTCATCAACCCAGTCTTAAAATTGGTCCTAACAACTATCATTCAATGAATCATTTTTCCATTATCACATTCGATGATAGTTGTCCTACATCGGTTGATCTTGTCGATTCTCCTTATAATTCGAGTAAATGACTGATTGAAAGTTCATATTTTCTATAATTTCAGGTTTTCAAAAGGATTATTTTATATTTCATGATTGAATCTATGACTTGTTGGAAACATCTTACTTAGCATGCCCATTTTCTAATAATAATCTTCGATCTTTCTTGGTGCTTATTGAGAAGGATAACACCGATGAGGATTCATCCACAATGTTATCACTTCGTAAAATCCCTTCAGGCTGAGAAAAGGGCCACAAAGGTAAGCACAAACCGTTTTGGGCTCGAAACTAGTCTTTTCTAGTTGGAGGGGCTCCCTCACTCAAAAATATAAAGACTTTCAAGCACAAATTTATAGCAAAGACCAGTTCTGATAAAGGAATTCTGAAGGTATTTGATTAAAGTGTGAATAGATGGATAGGTAATAACACATGATCAGTTTATCCTTTTACTCATTTACTTATGCAAGTAAACCAACAACCATTATAAGGGTTTGTAAGCATGAATTTGGATATAATGACAGGTTGTAGTATATAGGAGATAAACTAAAACAAAACAAATTCTTCCTCTACAATAAGACAATGTTGTTTATATAGGAGAAAGAGAGACTAAACAAAAAGATAACATGCATGAGTATATCACATTTCATTTGTAACTAGAATGTGAAGACAATTGAAAGAGAGAAGCTAAACTGAATTCTAGATCAACTAAAATAAAAATACTCATAAAACACAAAGAGAAAATAGAATAACTAAACAGTACACAGAACAAATCCCATACATCATACCGTAAGAATCCTTGTACAGTGCAATTGATAACCCTTAATACATAACCACTGCACCATGAATTGATCACACAAGCATAAATTTCAGAAAATTAACACCAACACAACTTTGAACTATCAACAACATGTTCTCTATTCATTCATTAAATATATAATCAATGCATAGGATGCAATTATGTGTAAGTTCCCTAAATCTTTGATCCAGCAACAGATCGGTCCAAAAACTAAAACTAGAATAGAAAATTGTTGTTTTCAATGTAATTTTGCTTAAAATTAGAAAACAGTAAAGTATTGTTATCTTCATAAAAAAAAAAAATTTCTAAATACTAAGCAAGTATATGTCCAAACAAGATCATCATGGAGAAAAATAGCAAAAGCCCAAAGCTGCTTTTCTGAGTGTACAAAAGGATGCAAGACTTCGATCTTTTGGAAATGGCATGTGGAGAGCTACTGAGGATGTGAGATAGCTACCGCACATACTCCATGTTAGCCTCTTCAAAACCTGATAGGTGGCTTCCCTCTAGCATGCATGTGATGGTCTGGGCACAATCTGCATAGCAGTTTCACAACGCCTGTGCAACAAATTTTCAACAGGCCATATCTCCCAAAACAATACCTATGTAAATAATTAAGGAGGTTATTTTATATTATATTTTTTTGAAGATAAACCTCTCTAAGTTTCCCTGAATTCTTCCTCAGCTTCCCAGAAAACGCTCTACAAAACCATGACTAAAATAGAGTATTTGTGTAGTCCGAAAAATAGGCCTTGAATATGCAATCCAATCTCCTAATATGTGACACCTATGTATAAAATGGAAGAGGTTGTTATTCATTGACTCATTCTTGAGAAAAATTTCTTTCAGTTTCTCTAAATTTGATTCCATTTGGCTGGAAATCGTTCTGTAAAATGGTGACTGAAACAAAGTGTCTTTTGCAGCAGTATGTGATAGAATTTTAAATTTGTGGTTGTACCATGTATTTTCTTACGATATTTTGAAACAAAAAATTACTAATAGAAAACTGGTAATTACAAGACCACTCAAAGGGTCATCTCTCTCCTGAGAAATTACAAGATTTAGAATGGCAACATGATCCTTACTGAGATTGACTGCTATGGAATTTAATAGATATATATCCTTGCATAGCAAGAGAAATCTGTAGGCTATCTGGCACACAAAGCAGACTCAGTCTAAAGATCGACACGGACACAAAACATCCTAAAATGATTCGGCCACTTTAGTTTCTTACTAATGCCGAGCACACTGGTACGCAGGCTCCCAAATCTCCTAAAGAATTGATTTCTTCTCGTGATGTAAGCAGATTAGACTGAATGTCTGCAGTTGCAGCAGGAGAGTTTCTCGACACAATGACTTCCTAAAACACTCTAAGACTCTATCCGAATGCCTTCATCTGGGCATTCCCCTTCTTTATATAGCCAATTCTTGGAGAAAATCTTCCCTCATGAAATCCCTGACTTCAAAAGTAAGATTCCTTCATATTGATTATCCGTGCAAGGAAATCGTCTAAAGAAAGAAGGATTTCATAGTCCCGTGCAAGGGTATCAGAATCCTTACAATTATTATGTGACATAAAGAAAGTAAAATGCCAGGAATCATTGCTTTCGGGTGACCTTGGAAGGACATCCGCGCAGAGATTCACTGACATATCTAATACTATGTGCTAGTGTGTACAAAATGGAGATTCTTTTACGAAGAACCCATGAAAGAAATGTCTAACACCATTTTCAGTTAGAAAGACTTTACAATACAAAAAATGACACCTGTGGGTGTGTATAGCAGCTATCTCAGAAATGATCGATGAGACTTGTGGAAAAGAATTGAATCGTAACCTCTTTTTCAAATTCCCAAATCTGATCTTCATGCTTTTTTGGTGGTTCAAGAAAATTAATTTCTTCAAAAGGATTATTGTCTGGATCAGATTGATGATGAAAATCATTGTATTCCATTCTGGTCCCATCAGTGTTGGAGGCAAGTTGTCTCGCACAAATCCTCTAGCTTACGAACCAGTGAGTATGACCACATCTCCTTAATGCATTTAGGAAAGTGGGATCTTCTATTTCCATGACATCTTTAAGACTTTTATATAGAACTCTAGTATGGAGTGAGCTGAGTACTGAAAAACCATCAATCTTCAATCGTGTAAACTGATAGGGCATGGTAAGGATAGGACTGAGACCATAGATTTTCCACCAGTCTATAAACCAATCTGGGAAAGGATCTTCACGATTCATTCTTTCTGTTGGCCAATCTCCATAGCTAAAATCAAATTGGAGATGATAGAAAAAATTGGAGGAGATATTTTCTAAATTCATCATCTGGAAGAAAGCAGACCTTTGTCTCTCTGGATCAAAATCAGCCCTCCTAAGAGGATTGTTTAATTGTTTAATTGTGAGTCTGCAATTTCCAATCCTGTTATCATCTTCATAATAAATTTCATAAGCGATGTTTATGATATGAGCCAAATAATCAAGTTCTTGAATGGCCAAATAATTTTCAACTTCTTGATCATCCCAAGTCCAGAGATTTGGAATACCTTCTCTCCACCTTATCTCCTTTATTGGGTACCATTCATCAACATGATCAAATAGCATGGTATGACTGATGTTGGGATACCTGACCCATGCATACGGGGTTTCAATTTCAACACAATCTTCTACTCTTCTTATGAAATTGCAAGTTAAAGAATGAATAGAATTCTTTTCTAAGAATTCCCTAGATAGGATATCAGCAAAAGAATTCTTGTGGCTAGGGATGAATTCAATTTCAAAATTATATTGACTAAGTGTCATAATCCATCTTACCGTTCCAGCATCTTCAAAATCACTTTTTTGGATGGTGAATTTTAATGCCTAACAATCAGTCTTTACCAAAAACTTTGTATAAATAACAAAATCTTTGAATTTTTCAGTTCCCAAATAGACTGCTCTGAGTTCTTTCTTGAGGCTTGCCCAATTTGTCTGAGTTGTAGACCATAATCCAGAGGCATATTGGCAGATTTCTAGAGTTTCTTTCTTTTTCTCTGGATTTTCTTGGCAAAGAAAAGCTCCCCATCCAATACTACTAGCATCTGTCATGATTACCTTTTTCCAGTTTTCTTGTATAGGACTTAAAGGTTGGATTCTGTGGATCCTTTCTTTGATTCTCCAAACAACTTTAATGCATTCTTCATTCCATGGGATCGGTTCTTTTTGTAAGCTCTGGTTCAAAAATTTTCTTTCTTGGGCACAATGCTGAAGAAATTTAGATACATAATTAAGGCTTCCTAGAAACCTCTATAATTGTGTCTTATCTAAAATTTCATTAGGAAAATTATCAATAAAATCCAGAATCCTCTGGATTACTTGGTAGGAGCCAAATTGTATATTGTATCCTAGAAAGTCTTTCATTGTCTTAAATAATTTCATCTTTGATTCAGAAAGAACTATTCCTTTTTCTTTCACTCTCTAGAGGAACATCTTCAAATGCTTAATATGAGCAGGAATATCTTTTGAATGAATTAAAACATCATCAATATACTTTTTAAGAAAATCTTCCATACCTTCAAAGGTTTCATCCATGATGCGCTGAAAGGTCGAAGGGGCATTTATTAATCCAAAAGGCATTATGTTCCATTCAAAATGTCCTTCTCGTACTGAAAAAGAAGTCTTCCATTTGTTTGATTCTTTGATCCTTACTTGCCAAAATCCTGATTTTAAGTCAAATTTAGAACAAATCTTTGATTTAGAGATCTGTGCCAAGATGGTGGATGGTTTTGGAAGAGGATAGGCATCATAGTCAAGTTAATTATTCATAGGTTTATAATTTACTACTAGCCTGGGCTTTCTTCTGGCAACTTCAGCATGCTTGTTAACATAGAATGCAAAGCAAGCTATTGCACTCTTACTTTTCTAATCAAACCTTTCTGTAAGAGTTCTCTGATCTCTTTCTTGCAGAGAGTTAACTGCTCCTAATTCATTGGAATGGCCTTTGATCTTTTGAGTTTTCCATTAAAATCTTTTTTTAATGGTAGCTCAACTTCATGCTTATGTACATGCCAAAAGGCATTAGGATCTTCTGAGCAACATTCCAGAAACTTATTTCGGAGATTCATTACTTCTTTATCAAACTTTCCCTGTTCCATATTTTCATCTATCATTAGGATTTCTTTCTTCTTTTCCATTTGTTCCAACAAATTCTCTAATCTTTCAATTCATTTTATCCTATTAGGTGAGCTTGAATTTATGAAAGGGAAAATTCCTTACCTTCCAATTCCAGAAAATACCCAAACCTCTTTGTTTGCTGGTCAAACTTTGCTCCATGCTTCTGGAAGTTTTGAAAGAAAGGTGTTCCCAAATATATTGCGCAATCCATACCTGTGAAAATTGGACAAACAACTTTGATTCCAATGGATTCTGTAAGAAAGATATCCACTGATACTTCTGAAGTGGTCTTGATATCTTCGCTGGCTGTTGTGACTTTTGGACAACTTGTAGGTCTCAAAAAATGAGATTCTACAACTGAATTATTTACAATATTAAGCCTGGAACCGATATCCATGAGAACTTTCCAGTATTCAAATCTAGCACCAATTCTGACTTTAAGCTTAATAGAATACATCACATCTCCACTGATTTGATTGCATCCTAGACCAGTCTGATTTTTTTCTTCATCAGAATCATGCTCATGAATTTCTACTCCTTTAAACAGTTTCTGATGATAAGTATAATTCTGTGTCTGGGTTGAGAAAACAGGTTGCTTTGAACTAGATCCTTGTTCATTCATTCCTCTGAGTTGACAATCTTGATGACTTTCAATACAAATCCTTCAGTTTTCCTTCACTGTCTTTCTCAAAATCTTTATTGCTTTATGGATGCTAGGCAAGGTTGTGGTAGATCTTCACTAAAGTATTCTTGCTTGAATTACCTTGTTAAAGCTTCTACTGAGAAAAGAGAAGCTGGTGGCACATATCCTCTGTTAGGATTATTCTGCTTTGTTGGTTTTGAACTTAACTGATTTACCAGCAATTATTTATACATTTCTTTCAACTGGGGATCTGTGGCTGCCATCATTTGTGTGAACAAATTCCTAGTTTTTTCTTCCATCTCAGGTTCTTTAAACATATTAAGAGAATGACACTGGAAGACATCTGGATCGCTGCAATCATAATTGTCTTTGAAACATTCTATATAGTGGGGATCATTACAATATTCATCCTCAGAATCAGAAGTGTTCAGAATTAAATTTATTTACATAATCTGATTCTTCTTCACTAGTGATTTCTTCACAACTTTCAGGCAAATTCAAATAATTTACCTTTCCAGATTTATTTATGTAGAAGATTTTCTTCTTACCTTTCTCTGGTTTATTTTTCTGTAAGTTTGGAAAATTTGGAGAGATATGTCCTTTCTTATTGCAATGATAGCATTTGACTTCTTTCTTTCTGGAGTATAGTTGTGTCTTTTCGTAGTCCTTTGGTTTTTTTTGATGCATGACTCTTTTACCAGAAAAATTCCTTGAAGAGTGCTTCTTTTTCCTGTAAGCACTTTGTTCTCTCCCCCCTGAATTTTTAGGGGCAAAAAGATGCCATTGTTTGCATAATTGTTGATAGCCATGCGGCTTTCTTGGATTTTTGGCTACTCTTGCAATCCTCATTTGTGAGCAGAGTTCCACAATTATTGCCTTAACTGCTTGCCTTATCACTCCAAATTTGTAGCCACCAATCTTTCCCGGTAATTTGGTGACTATGGCTTGTGAAACCCATAATGGTAAAGAGGCGATGAATATTTCTTTCCATTTTGGTTCAAGGATGAGTTCAGGGGATAAAGTATGCAACCTGTGTAGCAACTCATTAAAATATTCATCAAAATGATGCATATTATGGAGTTTCATAGCAACCAAAGTGATAGAAGTTAAATCATTGCTAATCTGCGGAAACCCAATGAAATTTACAGTAATGCCATAAAGTAAACAACCAATCATATTGTTTACATGGAGTGACATTGTCGGGTCCATGTACACACTTCCATTTGCATTTAAAACCTGTGAATTTTCCCATGCTGTTAACAGGGCAAGATTTTTCAATGTTTCAGCTTTTAACCATGAGTCTAAATATCCTTCGAACCCACCAATAATTATTTTGGTAGAATTAATGGGTCCAATGTCATCACCCAAATAATTTCTATAACAAACAAGCATAGAATGCATGACTGACAAAACTTCTGCCTTAGTGCAATTATCTATATTCCACGAATATGTGGAAGATGCAAACCAATCTTTATGATATTTAGATTTCATCAAATCTCTTCCAATTTTTTCTATCATCTCCAATTTGATTTTAGCTATGAAGATTGGCCAACAGAAAGAATGAATCGTGAAGATCCTTTCCCAGATTGGTTTATAGACTGGTGGAAAATCTATGGTCTCAGTGCTATCCTTACCATGCCCTATCAGTTTACACGATTGAAGATTGATGCTTTTTCAGTACCCGACTCACTCCATACTAGAGTTCTGTATAAAAGTCTTAAATATGTCATGGAAATAGAATATCTCACTTTCCTAAATGCATTAAGGAGATGTGGTCATACTCACTAGTTCTTAAGCTAGAGGATTTGTGCGAGACAGCTTGCCTCTAGCACTGATGGGACCAGAATGGAATACAATGATTTTCATCATCAAGATCTTTGAGTGTTCTTGTAATTACCAGTTTTCTATCAGTAATAAAATGGTATCAGAGCCAAGTTCATTTCATTTGAGCATACTGTTGGGAACATCTGAGTTTGCTTGAGTCTCGATAATGTTTGTTGCCTATTAAAGCTGAGGATGGCGTCTATGGCGTTTGAAGACTAAGAGATAAGAACTTATTTCCAGGAGGAGCCGCGAAACCTGCTCTGTTTACGATCACAATACTGATAAATCTAGTACACAGCATTCTAAAGATTTATATCTATTACTCTGAAGTTGCATAAGTAAATTGTCTTCTGCTATACTTAATTCTTCACGTTGTTATGGATTCTTTATTTGTATCTAGTTCTCATCATGAATTTGGGGTTAAATCATTTGAAGAAATTCTAAAAGAACAAGAAGAGGCAAATATAGAGAAAGGAAACTCATTTGTCATAGAGTCTATAGCTCTTGATAAGTTTGTTAATTTATTTTTAGAACTTGTTGCATCTAATTCTTGGACTCTTCCAAAAATAGATCTGAAAAATGTTTACAAAAACTTAGGATTATTGGACTCCATCCAGTTCTGGAGATATAAGGTCAAAGAAGAAGTTTTGCAAACAACCTCAAATAAGAATATCCTCCATTCTCTGAATATCATAAATCAATCTGAGTTTGATGCGGCCAGAAAAGTAGGCTATAATTTTTCCCCTTTTGGCCATGTCCAAATAGGTATCCAGCCTCTGCACTGAAAAGGCCAGGATGTTGCCTTTTTCTCCTGTGTTTTTATCGAAGATGGAGAAATTTTCCTAAAGCCCTTATTGGTGGATGCCAAGGGACCCTTGCCTATGGCCCAGCCTCATGGTCATGCTTTCCTAATTTCTCCATAGCCTTAACATATCCAAATTCTATAAATGCTTTGATGTTAGGCTTACAAACACATGGTTATGATGATTTTGATAATGATAGTAAAAACATAGCCAGATGGTGGTCCTCAGTAGTCAAATTCTATAAAAATACTACTCCTTCTATGATTAAATCTGTCTTGTCACAATCTGAATTCACTACTTTAATCACCCATGATTATGGCATGAATATTATTACACCCCAGATGATTCCCCGATCTAAACTGAAACCTCCTTCTGAATGGGTTACTAAATGGGAATCCATCAGAAAACCAACTCGACTGTCTCCAGTAAATTCCTCCACAATTTTTACCACCAGAGATGGTAATGTCCATACCATATTCCCAGAGTCATGAACTGAGCATGGTGTACCTTCTGTAAATATTTCTACATCTGTCAATACTCCTCCCACATTTTCAGTTGATCCTACATTTCTCCATACTCTAAAAAAGTTAGTCCTAAGTGAGATCACTTCCTCTAGTAATTCCCCAGCCACTGTCTGTGACCATCCACACTGTTCTAAAACTTTCTGTCAATTCTCTTCACCACCACCCAATCCACATGGCAATATTGAGGATGACAGAAGAAGAATAAACATGATTACCTTTATACCAGATAAAAGTAAATCAAAAGAAGGATATACTAAGAAAGAATTCTTCAAAATTCATGAAGAAATAATTATCCAGTCAACACAGAAAAACAACCATCAAGGTTTAGGATTTACAGATGGATTAGAAATTCCATCATATAGGGAAAATCCCAAAAATAAATTCCAAGGCATGTGGAAACTCCTTCAGATAATGAAATTTCTGCTTTCCTGAAGATCTATAAAGGGATTAGTCCATATGATCCTGACAATCAATGGAAAAAGAAAATGTTCAACTGGGACATTTTCACACATAAATATGAAAACAAATATGTTGAAGAACTCAAATTGCTGCCTAAAGAAGAAAGGAAAAATTTCAACATTGAGAAAAATGAAGAATGGAAGAAATGGATGAGATCCAACAATCAATGGATTTCTTTTTATGAATGGTATTATCCTACCTCTAATCAAATAGAGGAATCGTTGAGGAAAAGTTTCTTGAATTAGGCCAGGCAGAAGAGAATTCTAAATGTTGATAATTTTGTAGCAGAAAAGATGGAATCCAATCCTGTTACTATTCCATCTCCCCTTGTGACTCCAGAATTTTCTCCAAAAATACAAAGTATGATATCCAAACACAACCTACCTAGAGATTTGCAGGCCATAAGGGTGAAAGGAGAAAAATTGATAAGAGATATCTGCAGTTGTTTGCAAGTAAACATGATCAGATCCAGTTCCCTTGCAAAACACAAACGGGAACTTTTTGATGGACAGATTTATGAAACTGACAATGATTTTCTACCTTGGAAAAACTTTGTCATGAGAAAAAATGATGGGAAAATCTTCAAACTTATCCCAATCCAGACAGAGGACTCTGTGAAAGACTCTGTCCTTACCACAAATTGGACTAATCTTGCTCTTTCCAGTTTGGAAAAATATTTGAGAAACCAGCATAAGTCCATAGAAGAAATGAATGACATTCTGAAAGACTTAATGAATAGAATGTTGCAAAAGTAGGATTATGCTTTGGTTTGTCTGAATGATAATGTCAAGACTCTAGCAGAAAATTATAAACGTATAGCTGCAAGTTTGGATAAACTCAGGATATCTAGAGAAAAAAAGATAGTTGATGCAGCTATAGTCCATGGAAAAGAAATTGTTAGAGTAAATTCTAGTCTTGATATTATAAAGAAACAAGTATTGAATGTTTGCAATTCTATTGAATTATTGAAGAAAAAGCCTTCATCAGATTCCTACAAATCCACTATCTTGTTCAATGAACCTTCTTCACAGATGCCCTACACTATCTCTAGTTCAGTATCAGGTCTTATAAAGCAGCCTGTAGAAATAGAATTTCCCAAACCAGGAACCTCTTATCCATACAGTCTTTTTGTTGCCCCAAGTTATTTTGTACATTTAAAATCCAATCCCATAACTTCCTCACATTCTAGTACATCAACCAGTTCCTCTCTGATAGAATGGATTAAAATGAAGAAAGCGGAAGAGGAAAATGTAAAAGAGGAAGAAACAGGAGGAAGACAATGGTATGATGAGGAAGAAATAGAAGCTACCAGGTTGCACAAGATAGAGATAGATGATGGAGAACCTTCCCTAGAACAACTTGAGGAGTATGCACAGAATTTTTCTCCTAAAGATAAAGCTCAGTTTAACATTCCTGAAGACCATATGGTCAATGCGACCACATCCAAATCTACTTGGAACTCTACCTGGAGCCCTGCCCCAGACAAAAGAGATTTGATGAAATATGAATATGATACAGATTGGTCTACATCTTCCACATATTCGTGGAATATAGATAATTGCATTGAGGCAGAAGTTTTGTCAGTCATGCATTCTATGATTGTTTGTTATAGAACTTATTTGGCTGATGACATTGGACCCATTAATTCTACCAGAAGAATTATTGGTGGGTTCGAAGGATCTTTAGACTCATGGTTAAAAGCTGAAACATTGAAATATCTTTCCTTGTTAACAACATGGGAAAATTCATAGGTTTTAAATGCATATGGAAGTGTGTACATGGACCCGACAACCTCACTCCCTGTAAACAATATGATTGGTTGTTTACTTTATGGCATTACTCTAAATTTCATTGGGTTTCTGCAGATTAACAATGATTTAACTGCTATCACTTTGGTTGCTATGAAACTCCATAATATGCAACATTTTGATTAATATTTTAATGAGTTCCTACACAAGTTGCATACTTTATCCCCTGAACTCATCCTTGAACCAAAATGCAAAGAAATATTCATCTCCTCTTTACCATTATGGGTTTCACAAGCCATAGTCACCAAATTACCGGGAAAGATTGGTGACTACAAATTTGGAGTGATAAGGCAAGCAGTTAAGGCAATAATTATGGAACTCTGCTCACAAATGAAGATTGCAAGAGCAGCCAAAAATCCAAGAAAGTCGCATGGCTATCAACAATTATGCAAACAATGGCATCTTTCTGCCCCTAAAAATTCAGGGGGGAGAGAACAAAGTGCTTACAGGAAAAAGAAGCACTCTTCAAGGAATTTTTTTGGCAAAAGAGTCATCCATCAAAAAAACCAAAGGACTACAAAAAGACACAACTATACTCTAGAAAGAAAGAAGTCAAATGCTATCATTGAAATAAGAAAGGACATATCTCTCCAAATTGTCCAGACTTACAGAAACATAAACCAGAGAAAGGTAAGAAGAAAATCTTCTACAGAAATAAATCTGGAAAGGTAAATTATTTGAATTTGCCTGAATGTTGTGAAGAAGAATCAGATTATGTAAATAAATTTAATTCTGACTCTAACACTTCTGCTTCTAAGGATGAATATTGTAATGATACCCACTGTGTAGAATGTTTCAAAGACAATTGTGATTGCAGCGATCTAGATGTCTGCCAGTGTCATTCCCTTAATATGTTTAAACAGCCTGAGATAGAAGAACAAAATAGGAATTTGTTCGCACAAATGATGGCATCCACAGATCCCCAGTTGAAAGAAATGTATAAAGAATTACTCGTAAATCAGTTAAGTTCAAAACCAGCAAAGCAGAATAATCCTAACAGAGGATATGTGCCACTAGCTTCTCTTTTCTCAGTAGAAGCTTTAACAAGGAAATTCAGGCAAGAATACTTTGGTGAAGATATACCACAAACCTTCCCTAGAATCCATAAAGCAATAAAGGAATTAAGAAAGACAGTGAAGGAAAACCGAAGGATTTGTATTGAAAGTCATCAGGACTGTCAACTCAGAGGAATGAATGAACAAGGATCCAATTCAAAGCAACCTATTTTCTCAACCCAAACACAGAATTATACTTGTCATCAGAAACCGTTTAAAGGAGTAGAAATTCATGAGCATGATTCTGATGAAGAAATAGATCGGGCTGGTTTAGGATGCAATCAAATCAGTGGAGATGTGATGTATTGTATTAGCCTTAAAGTCAGAATTGGTGCTAGATCTAAATATTAGAAAGTTCTCATGGATACCGGTTCCAAGCTTAATATTGTAAATAATTCAATTATAGAATCTCATCTTTTGAGACCTACAAGTTGTCCAAAAGTGACGACAGCCAGTGGAGATATCAAGACCACTTCAGAAGTATCAGTGGATATCTTTCTTACAAAATCCATTGGAATCAAAGTTGTTTGTCCAATTGTCACAGGTATGGATTACGCACTGTATTTGGGAACACCTTTCTTTCAAAACTTCTAGAAGCATGGAGCAAAGTTTGACCAGTAAACAAAGAGGTTTGGGTATTTTCTAGAATTGGAAGGTAAGGAATTATTTTTCCCTTTGATAAATTCAAGCTCACCCAATAGGATAAAACGAATTGAAAGATTAGAGAATTTGTTGGAAAAAATGGAAAAGAAGAAAGAAATCCTAAGGATAGATGAAAATATGGAACAGGGAACGTTTGATAAAGAAATAATGAATTTCCGAAATAAGTTTCTGGAATGTTGCTCAGAAGATCCTAATGCCTTCTGGCATGCACATAAGCATGAAGTTGAGCTACCATTAAAAAAGGATTTTAATGGAAAACACATCAGATCAAAGGGCATTCCAATGAATCAGGAGCAGTTAACTCTCTGCAAGAAAGAGATCAGAAAAAGTAAGATTCCAATAGCTTGCTTTGCATTCTATGTTAACAAGCATGCTAAAGTTGCGAGAGGAAAGCCCGGGCTAGTTGTAAATTATAAACCTCTGAATAATTTACTTGACTATGATGCCTATCCTCTTCCAAAACCATCCACCATCTTGGCACAGATCTCTAAATCAAATATTTTTTCTAAATTTGACTTAAAATCAGGATTTTGGCAGGTAGGGATCAAAGAATCAGACAAATGGAAGACTGCTTTTTCGATACTAGAAGGCCATTTTGAATGGAACATAATGCCTTTTGGATTAATAAATGCCCCTTCGGCCTTTCAGTGCATCATGGATGAAACCTTTGAAGGTATGGAAGATTTTCTTAAAAAGTATATTGATGATATTTTAATTCATTCAGAAGATATTCCTGCTCATATTAAGCATTTGAAGATGTTCCTCCAAAGAGTGAAAGAAAAAGGAATAGTTCTTTCTGAATCAAAGATGAAATTATTTAAGACAATGATAGACTTTTTGGGATACAGTATACAGTTTGGCTGCTACCAAGTAATCCAGAGGAGTCTGGATTTTATTGATAATTTTCTTGATGAATTTTTAGATAAGACACGGTTATAGAGGTTTCTAGGAAGCCTTAGTTATGTATCTAAATTTCTTCAGCATTGTGCCCAAGAAATAAAACTTTTTAACCAGAGGTTACAAAAAGAACCAATCCCATGGAATGAAGAATGCACTGAAGCTGTCCGAAGAATCAAAGAAAGGATCCGCAGAATCCAGCCTTTAAGTCCTATACAAGAAAATAGGAAAAATGTAATCATGACATATGCTAGTAATATTGGATGGGGAGCTGTTCTTTGCCAAGAAAATCCATAGAAAAAGAAGGAACCTCTATAAGTTTGCTAATATGCCTCTAGATTATGGTCTACAACTCAGACAAACTAGGCAAGCCTCAAGAAAGAACTCAAATCAGTCTGTCTGGGAATTGAAAAATTCAAAGATTTTGTTATTTATACAAAGTTTTTGGTAAAGACTGATTGTCAGGCATTAAAATTCGTCATCCAAAAATGTGATTTTGAAGATGTTGCAATTGTAAGATAGATGATGACACTTAGTCAATATAATTTTGAAATTGAATTCATCCCTCGCCACAAGAATTCTTTTGTTGATATGCTATCCAGGGAATTCTTAGAAAAGAATTCTATTCATTCTTTAACTTGCAATTTCATAAGAAGAGTAGAAGATTGTGTTGAAATTGAAACCCCTTATGGATGAGTCAGGTATCCCAATATCAATCATACCATGCTATTTGATCATGATGATGAATGGTACCCAGTAAAGGAGATAAGGTGGAGAGAAGGTATTCCCAATCTCTGGACTTGGGATGATCAAGAAGTTGAAAAAGATTTGGCCATTCAAGAACTTGATTATTTGGCTCATATCAGAAACATCGCTTATGAAATTTATTATGAAGATGATAACGAGATTGGAAATTGCAAACTCACAATTAAACAATTCAACAATCCTCTTAGGAGGGCTGATTTTGATCCAGAGAGACAAAGGTCTGCTTTCTTCCAAATGATGAATTTAGAAAATATCTCCTCCAATTTTTCTATCATCTCCAATTTGATTTTAGCTATGAAGATTGGCCAACAGAAAGAATGAATAGTGAATATCCTTTCCCAGATTGGTTTATAGACTGGTGGAAAATCTATAGTCTCAGTTCTATCCTTACCATGCCCTATCAATTTACACGATTGGAGATTGATGGTTTTTCAGTACCCAGCTCACTCCATACTAGAGTTTTTTATAAAAGTCTTAAAGATGTCATGGAAATAGAAGATCTCACTTTCCTAAATGCATTAAGGAGATGTGGTCATACTCACTGGTTCGTAAGCCAGAGGATTTGTGTGAGACAGCTTGCCTCCAGCACTGATGGGACCAAAATGGAATACAATTATTTTCATCATCAATCAGATCCAGACAATAATCCTTTTGAAGAAATTAATTTTCTTCAACCACCAAAAAATCATGAAGATCAGATTTGGGAATCTGAAAAAGAGGTTACGGTTCAATTCTTTTCCACAAGTCTCATTGATCATTTCTGACATAGCTACTATACACACCCACAGGTGTCATTTTTTTTATTGTAAAGTCTTTCTAACCGACAATGGTGTTAGATGTTTCTTTCATGGGTTCTTTGTAAAAGAATCTCCATTTTGTACACACTAGCACATAGTATTAGATATGTCAATGAATCTCTATGCGGATGTCCTTCCAAGGTTACCCGAAAGCAATGATTCCTAACATTTTACTTTCTTTATGTCACATAATAATTGTAAGGATTATGATACCCTTGCACGGGACTATCAAATCCTTCTTTCTTCGGACGATTTCCTTACATGGATAATCAATATGAAGGAATCTTACTTTTGAAGTTAGGGATTCCACAAGGGAAGATTTTCTCCAAGAATTGGCTATATAAAGAAGGGGAATGCCCAAATGAAGGCATTCGGATCGTGTCTTAGAGTGTTTTAGGAATTCATTGTGTCAAGAACCTCTCCTACTCTGCAACTGCAGACATTCAGTCTGATCTGCTTGCATCACAAGAAGAACTCAAGTCTTTAGGAGATTTGGGAGCCTACATACCAGTGTGCTCGGCACTGGTAAGAACCTAAAGTGGCCAAATCATTTTAGGATGTTTTGTGTCTGTGTCGATCTTTAGACTGAGTCTGCTTTGTGTGCCAGGTAGCCTACAAATTTCTCTTGCTATGCAAGGATATATATATGTTAAATGCCACAGCAGTCAATCTCAGTAAGGATCATGTTGTCATTCTAAATCTTGTAATTTCTCAAGAGAGAGATGGCTCTTTGAGTGTTCTTGTAATTACCAGTTTTGTATCAGTAATAAAATGTCTACATGAGAGCTTTAGACTTAAAATTATAAAGGTTCCCAAAGCTTGCAACAACAACTAATTTCAAACTCACAATACCAACTTCTTTTAATGATCACTGGTAAATGTTTATCAACATTGGTTCACACAGGTTTATATTGTTTTAACTCTTCTCTTCCTGAATTGGCATATTAATGCTTCAGGTACAGTCAATTTTCATAAAGAAATTCATCTAAATATGGTTTGAATGGAAGCTATTCATCACACTGTTAATGTCTCCATACTCTTGCATGGCCATCTTCCATTGGTGGTTACATAAAACCAATAAACTTTGCTTCCATCCTTGGACTATCGAGCACCATAATTGTGAATATATTTCATTTGGATTGTTAACAGTTGAGAATGAGGATAGAAGAACATAACTTGGGGGTGGAAGTGCATCATGAACAATTCCAGTTGTGATATGAGTCATAATCAAGTTGTTACTCCTTCAACTTGAAAATCCTCTCGGTGCATGCTTGAATAAGTTTATATGTTGACCAATTTTCTTATGTCAGCAGATTCCCCACGCTTTCATGTGGTATGCAATAATTGATGCCAAGTTGAAAATATCATTTTGAAGCATATATTTCCAAGCATAGTGAGCATATCAAACATAAAAATATATGATTGGGCAAGTACTCTAGAAAAAAAATTGCCAAAACACTTCCAAATTTTTCTTTTTTCTTCAGAGTAGAACCTTCGATATACTTGTACCCCTTCCTTGACTACTTTGATACTAGGAACAAAATTCCCTATATTCTCTGCCTCTATCATGTCATAAAAGGAACCATACCAATTCATAGCCTTCACAGTAAGCAATAAACATCAATTTACAAGCACAAAATATCCAGGCAAAATTCTTTTGTAATTCCTTAGAGCACATCTTGCTTTGGAATAGTGATATTTTCAATTATCTCATGTAAATATCATGACAAACCCACAATGTACACTCATGACTTGGCTATCTCAAACTTTGAAAAAAAAATCAATAACTCAAAACAACCTCATGATTTTTACCAAAACTCTTGATGACCACAAGCATGGTGACATTTTGGATAGTGACATTCCAACATTTTGGATAGTGACATTCCAACTTATGACAACATCTATGAGATGAAGTTTGAATTTATTAAAACTAACCATTTATTCATTTGGATACATTTGAAAAATGAAAACGTATTGACCCTAACATTGGCTCCATTGGGGATGGTAGCCTCCCTGTGAGGTGCCAAGAAAAAAATTGCAGACTAGTGGCCTAAACCATTGGGCAATGGAGTCTAACATGAAAATTGAGAAATTAACCAACTAACTACAAACTAAGTGACTGACTGAAAATTAATTGGTTGAATGACTTACATGGCTAAAAAATTTAAAGGAAATAAAAAATTTGACAGTACATCACCAAAGTCTTAGGGACTTCTCCTCGGGCTTCAAACTCTAATGATAATTGTCTACATCTGTTGAAGATAGCCATACAATCATGTGAAATGATCCTTCCAATACATCCAATCAAACAAATGACCATGTAATTGAAGCTTGTATTCAGATGATGAATGTTCAATATGATAACTAAAATGAAACACATATTTTCACAAATAACCCCAAATCCACCTTTACAATTGCTTCCAACATGTTTGAAAAAGGGTCCTCGAAAGCATGAATGAATAGCTCTTGTTCATTAGCAAGAAGGAAAAGGCATTTTTCACTTCCAACTATGGTTTGATCCAAGTTTTCTTTTTCACCATAAAACTCATAATTAGTTCTAAGTGAAATAATGGCATGTTTCTCACTCTTCTCCTCCTCAAGAAAAAACATTGAACTTTCTTGAAAGACTGCAAATGGAATAGCTACATTATGAATAATGGGAGTGTCAAGAGTCAACCTTTCATGTGCTTCAACAAAAATATGATCTTGATCTCCAAAATATTATGTGTTTTTTACTTTGAGATGCATATTTTCCTCAATAAAATCTTCATTTTGAATAGGCTCTATATCAACCCTTTCTTTTTCACTGCTTTGAAGCCTAGTATCCTCAAAATCTGAAGCTACATGCATATCTCCTTGAGAAAATGGATTCATGAGTAATATTTCATGTGAGTCTGAATTGAGAGTTTCTAAAGTAGAAGATTCATTATATATTTGAAAAAGATTAACTTTAATGCACTCTTCAATAACTGGCACAGTAAGATGCAATTCTATGTCACATACCTTTTCAATCTAATTGTCTTGGGATGCATTCTCATGTTGTTGAGAATAAGAATTTTAAAAGGATTTATAATCTGCTTTTCTTCAATCACTGACCCAAAAAATAAATGAACCAGGACTACCTATTTCCTTTTCTTGATCATTTGAAATCTACTAAATATATTCGTCAAGACCATGAGGACAAAATCGCTGAGAATCAACTTGAATATCATGGACACTGTTCTCATCATTTCCCATTTCCTTCTATTGTTTAAAATAATTCTCATCCTTTTGATCATAAAAAGACTTACAAGGTTTCTGCAAATTTTCATCAAACTCGGAAGTTGAATTATAACTGTCTGCATCAGAAAGTTGGTCTACTTCATTTTTGGGCAAGAGATAAGTTATCATATCTTCTTGGTGATGAAAAGGGATCTCGTGCAAAGATTCCAAAATCTCTTCATCCATGAACTCTTCATCGCCATAAAAGAATTCCAGATTTGAATGAAATTATCAACATGGTCACAAAAATTCTCAACCAATGACAAAAAAGGATGAGATTCTTTGTATTTCTCAAAAAATACTCAATGAAAATCCTTAAGTGAATACAAGCTACCAGATGGACAACCTTCATACCAAGACTGTGCTTTTCCTTCCAGATTAGCCATGAACATCTTCATGAAATTGAACCTTCAACTTGCGTGCATGCATATGAAATTTAACCAGATGTAGAGAAGTATCCATTAGGGGAATTTTGAGGTCTAAAATGGAACTCCTTGTTTTGGATAATTTAGTATCTACAAATAAATACTAATTCCCTAGATAAGTAGTTGTATCTAGAACAACAGTTTAAAGTGTTTTAGACTTTTCCTATAAGCAATAGATAAGATGAGAAAATAGAAGGTCTACATTTAGTTCCGCTTTCCTCTCGTATCCCTTGTATTGATTCTATCACTCCTTCCTGTACTTAATCCGCTTGAGAAGTACCCTATAAACACAACAAAAGACAAAAATTGATCAAAGCATACAATCTATTGAATATAAGTGAAAGGAATCAGATACAATTCACACACATAAGCATTATAAAACAATATAAACATACGGTAAAAAGGTTCAAACACTTTATTTGATAGAAGAAGTAATTACAACCATTGGTGTTTGATTCAAAGCCATTCCTCCAACTTGGATCCCATCCACATCACCTCCAAAGCATGAAAAATTTGTAGCATCACAATACTTTCTTCAAAGCCAAATCTCATAGCAGCATTATCTCCTTACAATTCAACATAATCTAGCCACTTATCACTTAGATGAGTGGTCAATTTATAGGAAGATGAAGGAGGTTTTGTCATTAATGGTGGCATTGAATGGCCTTCCATACTTAGAATTAGTTCCATAGCGGAAGGGATGAGAGGATAGGATGCACCTTAACTCATTCCTCATCCATTTTCGAGCTCATAGAGTTGATAAGTGAGGGAAACTTCTGGATGACTCCAAAAGATAAGAATATTCCCCAAACCCTATGTGAATTTCGCTCATTCTCACCCAGCGTAGGTGAAAGGAAGCCTAAGTGCTCTGTAGAGCACCCTGGCAGTAGACTTAACTTCTCTGCAATGCACCTTCATAATGGTTTACCTACGTTGGTCCCTCTAGAGGCTATTTCTAGATGTCTTCAAGTCATGAAACTGTTTGGGAAGGAGGCATTCAAAGGGGTGACTTGTTTAGGGAATGATGCAACTGAAATTATGGTTTGATGAGCCTTAAAACACTGATCTGGATGTTGGGATTTGATGTGCCCAAATGGATCTGTAACAGTTGCCCCCTAAAGCATGAAGTCAGAAAAATTCTAATGTCGAATGAAATTCTTTACGATGTGACGAGGAGGTATTAAAGGGGAAGGTGACTTGCATCAATAACAATAAATATATCATGATATTTGATTTTCCATGAATTGCTGAGGGAAGGCATACCCATGGTCAACTTATAACTTTCATTACATGTACATAAACAATTGTCTACAGATATAGACCCATGATCGGAATAACCATCAATGTAAAGCCATTGTACATATGATTTAGTGCTCCTGAAATCACAGCCTGGATGGATGAAACTAGATCTGGGGTTTTCAATCTCATTTAATCGTTCACTGAAGTATGAATCTATCCATGTGAATATGTGATCTGAAGTCGAACATGAGAAGACACCATCTGATTACCAACCAACGATGTAAGCTGTTAACAAATGTGAGAGAAATCACTGATAATGATAATGATCCTCAAGGTACTTTAGTACATTCTGCATGGTGTGAATGGATGATTTGACATCGAACACCATACAAAGTGTTTTGGTCAAAGGCCATTGATGTATTCTTGTCGTTAGAAGTGAGAAACCTGTCATTGATGTATGAAAACCTCAAGGTACTGAATGGGTGTTTCTAAGTCAACTTCTTGGATAATGTGCTGATGTCGACAAGAAGTGACTCATTGCAGGAGGGACTTGATGTATCCCACATCAACGACATGAAACGAGTGTAGTGATTTTAGAGATGGAATTTAACTGATGACACAAGATTCAGGAATGTCGGTCATGAAAATGAAGGTTTATGGTATTGCAAAAGATGAATTTTGACTGAATGACTTCTCTTGAACATGTTGGTGACACTAAAGTGAATTGGTAGCATTGACCCAAAACAAAGTGATGGATGGTATGATAGACCAATGGTGTGATAACCATCAAGCTAATAACCCAACCCAAATAGTCACGGTGATGGAGTGAAAGTGTCATGTTCAAGAGTGACTTGCTACCATAAAGTGGTTTCCCCTTTTCCCATTTTCCCCAGTCATTGTTGACCAATACCTCTTTATTTTTATCAAGCTTGAGGAGGATAACATATTCTTGTTGTATAATTTCACCCTTTGGGCGAATCCATCGCTATTTGATGTTTTAACGAGTCTAGCGAAGGTGAAACTCGGTCTTGTGTAGATGAACAAGTTTTTCACTATTTGATGTTTTTAACAAGTTTAACAACAAAGATAACTCGGTCATTTTCATGTTTAGATAGTTTGAAAAGGGACAAAAAGAAAACTCCACAAGTTCTTTTTCGTAAATTAATCTCTCAAGCTTGAAAAACCAGAAAATAATACAAGAGAGATATCATTTCCAATCCGTTAACAAGCTGGAAAGGACAAGCACTTGGCAATCTTTTCCTATTTAAAGAGTCTGAAAAGAGCTTAAAGAGGACTCCATTTTGAGGAACGAGTGGTGTCTAGGGTAGCAACTAGTTCCGTTGATGTTGGAACTTCTCAAAACATGTTGACTTATGTGAAGAGGTTGGCTAATAAGACCACTCATTGCAACTGTCCCTCAAAAAAGGATAAAACAACCAAGTGAAAGTGTATGATTGGCCAAAGGGATGGTGGCGATGGGATTAATAAAACCAAGGCTTATCTGATGAAAGAGGTTGATAGAATGGAAATCAGGAGGGTTAAAAATGGAAATGGGTTCATTTTTACACAAGCTTGAACCAGAGGAACTATGCTTGGATTTAGTTTCATGTTTACACAAGCTTGAAACGAAAAACTATGCTTAGATTTAGTTTCATTTTTGTGCAAGCTTAAAATGAAAAACTATGCTTGAGATTGGTTTACATGCCCCCAACATGATGAAAGGGAGAGTCTCCTGTAACTAGATGGAAGTCGCTACGGTGAAGCAGGACAGTTATCCAACATCTTTTTGGCTGCATCCAGATAGGGACAAAGGTGAATGGGGTGATTCCCTTCACATAACCTATAGGGAAAATTAATTTACCATTAGGTGCATGCCCCCCCAAGCTTCATTACATTCACCTAAGTAGACTACTCATGGCTATCAGGTGGATGGAATGAAGGTTCTTTTACGAGATCAAGTGAAAGACTTGACTAGGATTTTACGAGATCTAATCAAAGACTCGACTTGGAACTTGGGACCTTGTTTCATTTTTTAATGAACTTGACACAAGACAAGGAACTCTACTCAAATTCCTTGTTCATTTTTTAACGAGCTTGACACAAGACAAGGAACTATCCTCGTTGACCTGTTTTATTTTTTTAACGAAGTTGACACAGTAAAGAACTATCCTCATCCTTGGTTTTATTTTTTAATGAGGTTGACACAAGACAAGGAACTATCCTCATATTCCTTGTTTCATTTTTTAACGAGGTTAACACAAGACCAAGAACTATCCTCATACCCTTTGTTTCATTTTTTAACGAGGTTGACACAAGACAAGGAACTATCCTAATAGGGGTTGTTTCAATTTTTAATGAGGTTGACACAGTAAAAGAACTATCCTCATACTCATTGTTTCATTTTTTAACGAGGTTGACACAAGACCAACTATCCTCATATTCCTTGGTTTCATTTTTTAACGAGGTTGACACAAGACAAGGAACTATCCCCATCCTTGGTTTCATTTTTTAAACGAGGTTGACACAAGACAAGGAACTATCCTCATGGTAGTTGTTTCATTTTTTACCAAGGTTGACACATTAAAAGAACCATCCTCATGGGCCTATTTCATTTTTTAATGAGGTTGACACAGTAAAAGAAATATCCGCATACTTTTTTTTTCATGACCCATGATAGTAGGTCATGACTTCCAAGAGGTTCTCATATGCTGGGATAACAATGCTTTGGAAGGATAGATCTAGTTCCAATGCCCCCAGTACATAATTTACAACATCATTTGGATCATCAGTTGATGTAGGTATGGAACGAGTTGCCACATAATTAACCTATGGTGGGGATGATACCATTGGTACACAAGGAACACTTAGGGAAGATGGTTGACTCGAAGCCATATTTGGACCGGGAAATTAAAGTTGGTCAATGGTGACAAATCTGCCTTCATGCGGGAAACAAATCACTTGAAAGAGTGTTGAAACAATAGCTCCCATGTCATAAACATAGTCACGCCCAAGAAGTAAATTGTAATCTAAAGGGCCTGGGAATACCATCACATTCAGATAAACTATTTTTCCTCCCAAAGTAATAGGTAACTAAACGAGGATCGCTAATGGTTGACTGGTTCCTCCATTAAAAGCCAACAGTTTCTGGGTAACAGGCACAAGCAGCAGCGAACCGAGCACTTGCCAAGCAGTTGAGGAAAGGATACTCACTGATGCACCTTCATCTATAATAGTGCCAGATACAATCATATTACAAACTTGTACTATGATCTGGAAAGGCACATAAGAAGGAAGACGGAATCCTACCAGTCAATTCCAATCAAAGGAAGTGACTAGACTATTTGGAGGGGGTACCGTAAGAATGGGAGAATTAACCACTCGAGTTACACAAGTGGGAGGATTTTCCTCCTGTCTTGATGGAATGGGAGGACTACCCCCAAGCTCATTAGAATCTGAAGAAACAAAAAGACCTTGAGTGGTATCATATTCACTCTCTTTAGGAAAGGTACGATTAGCTAAAGGTGAAATCGGGTCAACTATTACCTCGACCTATTGATTTGGGTTGGGTATAAACTCATAGGATTCACTTTCAGAGAGAGTGTGTTTGACCAATGGTTTAATTGAGTCAGTAAATTCATTAGCTAGTGAAGGATTAAGGGAGAGTCTCCTGTAACTAGATGGAAATCGCTGCGATGAAGTAGGATGGTTATCCAACACTTTTTTGGCTTCATCCAGATAGGGACAAAGGTGAATGGGGTAATTCCCTTCACATAACCTACATGGAAACTTAACTTTACCCTTCTTTCCATGAACTTTACTACCATTAGTTGATGGTGTATCACCAACATGATCTCCAAAAGTTGATGACAGAGGATGATGTGAATGAGAAGACCGTTCTTCTAAGATTTGAGGAATATCAGGACAATTTCGAAGAACATGGTCTCCCACACAAAGTTTGCATGGATATTGAACTTTGTGAGGCTTTATGGGTAGTATCTCATCAAATGTTACATTTAAAGCAATGGTTGCTTGATTGCCCCTTTGTTGAATTTGCTTCTTCTTCTTCTTCTTCTTCCCTTTCTTCTTCTTCTTAGCCACCTAGTTACTAGTACCAATACTTTAACCAGACGAAGAGGAAGAAGGGGAGGAAGAAACAACCAAGGAAGAAGGAAAAGGGTCAACTTTAGGATCAACTGGAGGTTGATTTTGTCCAGTTGGAGGAGTACTCGATTGTGGAGAAATCACGACATTTTGAACCAAGGAGGTTGAAAA
>APFE031406940.1:0-21902 GCA_000404065.3 Pinus taeda
ATAACATACTAATATGCATATTGCAATCACCTACAAACACAAGTTTGGTCAACACATTCACATTCTTTCTAGAAAGTCAAATATTGAAACTTCCCTGCTCATATAATTTTCTATTGTCTGCTCCATGTCTGTAGGACTGTAATCCTTTAAGTAAACTTCTGATTTCATGCATAAAGCATCACTTTTGTGTCCCACAGGAATAACCGTGCCCAAAGGCCTTCCTCTGTGCAATTGAGAGGCTACAGTCACACCCTTAGGATTTCTTGTGTGAGGTTGAGGCTTAGAGTAAGGAAAACTCTTTCTTCTTAGATCAGAACTTTGTTGTAGACAAACAATATCATATATTTTTTTATTCATGTCTATGAACCTTACTTTAACAATAAAGAATATTATATACATATAATGCAAATGATAATAGCAGTAGGGATATTATGGAGAGATTCTCCCTCTAAACGGAAAACCACTTTAGTCATCCTCATTCAGGTTGAAAACCTACCTATAATACTATCATGCATCAACATATATGTTAGATCATAAATATAGACTATATCACACATTCATCATCATCATGACATCAATTCTTCATCATGATCACAACATTACTTATTTGTCACATAAATTCAATCCATCAAGTCGAGCCATTCAATTTAACCATATGCCATAAGTACTAATCACATCAAAACATAACCACAGTCAACAAAAACAGAATCCTGAATATCAATCTCATTGTTACACTTCTATCATCATGGTTACCATGCTTATCACAAATATTATCAATAATACCAACTTACCATCTATTAGAATCAAGGTTATAGCCTTCTTTATGAGATCAAGGTATCCAAAATGAAAGAAAACATAGAGTATATCAATATTTCAAGGATCAATACTAGGTAGCTTCATAGAATCAAGAAGTTCACCATGTCTCAAAAGGTAGGATACTTGTTCACTACTAAGTGCATCATTTCATCATATGAATCATGAATTAAACTTCCTTTCATCTGCATACATGAGCCATTTGAGAAGGGCGCATTCTCATCAAGCCTTAGGGTTTACCTTGCCATCCTATATTGTAGTTATAACCTTGAAATACATCACCATACATATCTTGTAGTATTCAGATACCCTTGCACCTTCTTGTTTGACATTATGAGTGGGAGCACTTTGTAAACTACATTGTCATGGGAAATTATAGCTCTTCTCTTCCTACACTAGTCATATTTTCTTGCATCTTAGATGATCCTCAAGAAGGATGCAATTATGACATCTCATCAGGACATTAGAAGAGTCAAATACTCAAATATACATGCATGAAGTATAAGTAATGCAATAATCAAATCAATAAGTCTAAACAAAAGTAGAGACATGAAGAAGTAACACAAATCAAAAAGTACTTATCTTCAATGATTGGTGATCATCTCCCTCTTGAACCAACCTTCAAGAGGCATCATGTTCGATTTTTAACTTGTTTCCTTCAATATATATTCATCAACTTTATCAACAACGAGACCTAATAGAAACTATCCCATCCATGGATTCATCGAATCTGAAACAAGTACTTGAACATCTTGCCATTGGTCATGCTAAGGTTTCTAGATTTCATATCTGAAATATTTTCCATAAACCAATGTTTCTTCCAAACCCTAACCTCATTGCCTCCATCAAACCCTAATAACTACATTTCCTAGGGTTTGCTTCAAACCCTAGATTTTTTTTTATGTCTCCTCCATCATCTCTTTCATCCTTCAATGGTGTCATCATAGGGATGATCTCCATGACTTTTATTCAGCCCAACTCTGATACCATGCTAATTATCCTTAGGGTTATATTGTTCTTTTCTTTGATAATTTCATTTCTTTATTTACACATTGAATTCACCCCATAACATCATAACATTATTCATATTTACGTCGTTATTCAACAACATATGAAACTACCTAGAAAGAAATATATCATCATTATCAATGTAGTGTAACATAAAGGAACAATAGAACAAACACATTCACACATAAAGACACTAGGATTGGTCTGAGACCATGGAAAAACCAACTATGGGGAAAACCCTTTCAAAAGCTTCTTCTTATTAGATTGTCATTGAATGATTCAGCAAAAGAGAGTACAATGATATTCATCCATTAAACTATCCAACAATCATAAACTAACCAACATCCATGAAAAGAACCCAACAATGTTGTTACTAAAAAACCTCATTCAGAAGCCTGTAATGAATTGCCATTGTTTGCGGTCAACTGTTGAATGTTGTGGTCAATGAGTGAAAACTTTAGACAACTGAAACTTCAACCTTTAGGTCCCAATCGCATGAAGGAGGAGTCATGTGTGCGACTGAGAGGTTCCAATCAGTCCCTTAAGCCTGTAAGCCAATGACTGCAGCCAAAAGTATCCTTTATCAAGCCAACGACTGTAACCTAGAACCCTAGTTTCCAGTCACATCGAGGATGAGATGTGCATGTGACTGAAAGGCTTGAGTCACGCATATGAGCCTACCAACGAGCAACTGCAGTCTAGATCTCTTTATGTCATGCCTGCAACTGAGGCCCAAAACCCTAAAACAAAAATGCGAGCTTCTGACCATACAATTTCTCCTTCATGCAAACCCATTCTTCAGAGATACCCCTTAGACCTGTGCAAGCCAAAATAAAGAAGATAATAGAATAATTTCTCATGATGATGTGCAAATGAGGTTGAGATCACTTGTATTTATAGCCTTCGAAGGGTGTCGAATTTTCCTTAGGGTCGACCTAATCAAATATGCACATGTGGGATTATAATTCAAAAATACACTTTCCCTTGTCCACATTTGATGATCTTTAGGTCGATTTTGTTTCTCAAAAAGCGAAATTCAATGCAATCATCATCTCCATTAAATAAATTGTCCAAAGTGGAATTTAACCATAACTATATAATTCAACAAACAATAGGAAAAATAAGAAAATAGGTCACATGTCATCTACAAAAAAAAATTAAACATCATTAGGACTAAAAACCAATGCTATTATTGTCGGATTTCACTAACAACATGTAGATATCTAATCATCTAGAATATTGTTACTGTGTAAACCCTAAAAACTCACTCCACCGCTTATGATCGAATTTCCCTGGAACAAACATGAGACTAACCTCACCATTGTCTTTCGCAAGACCATTTACTATATAGAGGAACCACAATTATAAGATTATCCATGTTCAAAATGTTACTTCCATAGATCTCGATAGCCCGGGAGTAAAAAAATTATTCAGGTTTTAATTACAAACATCTAAAAAATTAACCATATCAAATAATTCAAGACACCATATAAAAAGGAGGAAATATTATCAATACAGTACCTGAATGATACCTAATTTAGTTTCAATAAGTACGAACTATGTTGTATTATATCTCCATGAATTCTTATTTCTTACTGTATCAAACACTATGTGTAATTAATTAGACTGGCTTTATTTCTAATTAATTAGATTCATAAAATAGTTCGACTCCCACCTAAACCAAAATACTCTTATTATCGAATTAATTTTAAAAATAATATGATAGGAGGATTTTGTATTTTTAATCAGGTGGGATTTCATCTTAGACCGAATATTATTCTTATTTAAAAGAAAAATACTTATTGTTTTAGTACAATAAATAAATAAACATAAAAGAAATTGAATATTCTAATTTAAATTCAATTTTTTTTTGTAAAATTTACAACACATCTATAAATACATCACTATTTTTTATATAAATTTTGAACCAAATTAAAATATATGTAAGGGAAACATTTGACGAAAGCTATAAGGAAAACGTTTAATGGCTTCTATAATTATCTCTGGTGTGTAAAAGAAGCATGCAAGACTATAATTTTAGACACGCTTCAAGAAATTAGTTTATAATCTTTTCAATTCTGCAAAAAAACTAATTAATATATTTTTCTTGGACGGGATTAGAAATTTACCTTTAAGATTTTTGAATTTTTTGAAAAAACAATTAGTAAGTTGATTATTATATATATTATTATTATATATATATTATATATATACTTCTATATATATTATACCAAAGGGGCATACGGAAGAAACTAGGAACCATTTACAAGTAGGCATACTCCACTTCATGCTTATTCTTTACTGATGAGGTCGAAAATATATAATGTATATTCTCATTCTTCTTACTGAATTATTTTTAAAAATTTAATAATTTCAAAAGGTTATTATCGATATCATTTGTGTTTATTAGTTATTTAGGATATTGATTTATTCCTAAATTTAAAATATATTTTTATAAATAATAATTTTTTTTTTTATATAATTTATAATAATAATTAGATTAATATAATATTTTATTTCTTCTTTTTAGTCTTATATAATGGAAAAACAATTCCTTAGTTAGTATTAGTAGAGTCACCATTTGTATGATTTAATTTAACAATTTAGATTTAATTTCTTTGGTGTGTTTTTCAAAATAAGGTAAATTATAATATCTATATGGTTACTATATGTATATGTGTGTTTAGAAACATTTAATAACTATTGGATGATAATTTTACCAATATTTTCTCACCTTCACTTTTATATATAGAGTAGGGTTAAGAGAAATTATTGGAAATCATTTATCCTATGTTTCTCTTCACATTGACTAAATGTTCCCGTCCACCCTTACCAATAATTTATCTAAGGTAAGTCTAGGAAAAATGGGTAAAATATTGTGTAATAATTTTCTTTTGTGTGTGCGTGTGGGATGAGGGAGGGTGAGGGAACATTAGGTAAATTATACGGTAAATTTTTTACTTGTATATAGGGTATGAGTGAGAGGAAACAAAATGTAAATTATTACAAGGGCACAAGTGGAAAGAAACATTGGGTAAATTATTACAAGGATGGGAGTGGAGGGAAATATTAGGTAAATTATTAACCAATAATTTACCCAATGTTTCTCCCCACCCCCATTGTTTTTATATGAAGGTGAGGAGGGAGGAAAACATTAGGTAAATTATTACAAGAGTGAGGTTAGGAGAGAAACATTGAGTAAATTATTAACCAATAATTTACCCAATATTTCTACCACACCCCCACTCTTTTTCTATGATGGTGGGGGTGAGAGGAAACACTAAGTAAATTATTACAATAATTAGGTGGTAAGGAACATTAAAAAAGTATTAACAAATAATTTATTCAGTATTTCCTTCCCCACATTCTGTATATAAATATGAGAGTAAGGTAAAACATTGAGTAAATTATTAAGTAATAATTTATCCATTATTTTCTACCATCTCCATCTTCATCTCACCATCACTAAAATAAATATAATAATTTACCTATTACTTTCTCTTACCCATATATATTAAATAAAAATTAATATTAATATTTAATAATATTCATCCTATTTTTGCAATTAAACTAAATAAAAATTATAATACCATTTTTATTAAACTTTACAATTAATTTTTTTGTTAAGGTCAATTTGACATATTGGGATGTTTTTTATTTTCACCCTAGTTAAACACTAATCATGATAATTATCATCTTCCAATTTTGAAATTACAATTTTTAATTTCAAAGTCTTATTTTAATTTCGGTAAATAAACATTATCATATTAAAGTGAAACAACCCTTTCACGAAGCTTGGTCATAAAGCTGGACAATGAATTGATGGAGTCTTCTCAATGCATTAACATCCCCCCCATAAACAGGGATATGTAATATGAAAACATTGCTTCAATATGTTGCAAACATGTGTGAAACTACTTCAAGAAATATCCCATAAACAGGGATATGTAATATGAAAACATTGCTTTAATATGTTGCCAACATGTTTGAAACTTCATGAAGAAATATGCCATTAGTTGCATGAAGTTCAACGACTTTCTTTGTCTAGAAATCTCAAAATTAAATTTTTCCACATTAAATTTATTTATAAAAGTAAAGTAATAAATTTGGTAAATAAATTTTCGTGTAAGTTCAAATCATTACAAATCTATATGAATATGGTTTATGAAAATAAGTTTAATTAAAATATTTGTTAAACTATTTCGTAGTTAAAATTTATATATTTATAAAGATGATTTTATTAATTATATTAATAAAAGTGTTTATTTTGTAATAGGATTTTCAAAATTTTAATTGAAGTATCAATAAATATTAAGTTAATGATAGTGATTTAGGTTTTTTAGATATTTATAGAATATTTTTAGTAATTATGGATAGAGGGTTAAAGTTCATAAAGGTAATTATGCTTTCTTTTTTATTTTCAATTTAATAAAAAACAAAAAGTTGCACACAAAAAATATATAACTAAGACCATATAGTCTAACATTATGTGGGATCACACTTTATTACTCAAATCCTTGGTCAAGCATTACATATATAGAGGCTCTTAAACAAATCTTGGGCATTCTAGATCCTACAAAATTTGATCTAATATACTAAAAATAGAAAATAGCATAGACAACAAAGAAAACAACTCATAGAACTAACTAGAAAGTAAAGCCATTCAACAACCTACGAGTATAACTCATCACAGGATAACTCATCAACTAAACAACTCACAATTCTAGAACACTCCATTTCTACATTATTCTAACACCCCTCCTTAATAGACAAAATAGATTTTCCACAATGCCAAGTTGTTGTCTACATATTTCCAAGTTCACCTTTCCAAGAGGCTTAATAAAGATGTCAGCTACATTTTCACTTGTACTACAATAAAATAAGTCAATCTCCTTTGACTTATATTTTTCCTTACAAAATGTTGTTGGAATTATGTTTTTATTTGGCATGATAAATTGGATTATATGCTAACTTAGTGGAACTCCCATTGTCACATTTGATGCTTGTTGGTCCTTTTTATTTTTCTCCCAAATATTCAAGTATGCTCCCTAACCAAACAAGTTCACAAGTTGCTCTAGTCAAGACTTTGTATTCAACTTTTATGGATGAGAAAGAAAAATTGGTTGTCTCTTGCTTCCATATGATATAATCCTCGATCACATATATTTTTTCTTCTAATTAAAAGTAGTCTATTAATATGTACAGAAAATATACAAAGAGGATACAACCTCGATCAAGTTTATTGTAGTATCAAAAAAATTTGGATTGCCCCAACATTGGGGAAACCAGTCCAACGAGAGCATATCCTTCAAAAATGGTAGCAGTTTCGAGACCAGACCCCCCAAAAAGATAGTAAGATAATACCCTGACAATTGGTCCAAAGAGGATACCAACATCCACACAAAGATTATCAAAAACCAAAAAGAACGAGATAGAAGACATCAAGAAAGCCATAGCCGCCCTAGTTCTAAGCTCAGTCAACCTCTGCTGAATCTCTGTCTGCCATCTTCTACTACCTAGAGGCCACGACATCTTAGCTGTAGTCATTCGGGATGGGTTCCTCGATGATTGGGCAAGCCCACTCATCCGCCACGGCCGTGGAGGCTTTCCCACGTAGCGTTCCACCACCACCATGAGGCTCTCCCTCATTGCTAG
This sequence comes from Pinus taeda, assembly GCA_000404065.3. Taxonomy (NCBI): domain Eukaryota; kingdom Viridiplantae; phylum Streptophyta; class Pinopsida; order Pinales; family Pinaceae; genus Pinus; species Pinus taeda. The sequence continues at coordinate 7,477 of APFE031406940.1, forward strand.
AAGCATCCTACATAGTTGAACCATCCTAACACGAACCACTAGAGGGGCGCGTGGCAGCAGAGTTGCCCCCTTCACCATGCAGAATTCCACCCAAGTTTGGTCCAAGGGAGGTGAAGAGACTGTCAACCATCACATTTTTACTAGAATCCCTACAATTGTTGCATCTGAGAGCACCTTCCTCCGTCAAGTTGGGGATGTCAACCTGAGAGGCTAATTGAGTGATTTCTTCAGAGAAGGAGATGGAGATAGAAGCTGTAATGACGGGCCTATTCAAGGAGCTATAGAACCTAAAATGAGCAGAGTGAGGAGTGGGTTGAAGGGGTGGAGGAGAATTGTCAGAATGGATAGCAAATTCATCAAGAACAACACCGGAAGAACGAGCCCGACCTCTCCCACACCTGGTATTAGGATGTCTACCCTCTCCAGAAGATTAAGGATGATGCAATTTAGGGGGAAGAGACGAGGTGGAGTGCTCCACTAGAGGACGAGAGCTTCCTCCCTTGGTTCCTCCCCTACGACTATGCATACAGTGCCTAACCATATTGAATTCGCTTGTTGGGCGCTGAAAAGGAGCAGAGACGAGAGGGACGAAGGCAGAGGGAGCAGTAGCAGTGGGGATAAGAGGCGAAACAGGGCTGATCTGGGCAAAGATTAGAAAGCAGAGAGCTTAATGCGAATGATGAAAGCCATTATCAAAATCCACACAACAAACAATCCAGCGACGATGACCAGTTGCAGTGTGAAGGCTAGGCTCAAAGGCCTGAGGCAGACAAATGCTACAGAGCAGGGGAGATGGTGAAGGATTGAAATGAGGTATCTCCATAACCCAACAATGAATAGCTTTTTGGCGAACCAGTCCTGTATTGAGTGCTGCCTTCATATAGTAATGAAGGGGTTTTAGGGTGATATGGGGAGGGGTGCCATCAGAAAAGTGGCCCGTCCCCTAACCGCCATTCTTCAGTGATAACATTAATGCCTGAACGTGTCACCCACATCCGGGTATCCTCGATCATATATTGAAGGCATATATATAGGTTGATTTTCTATCATTAGGATTTCCAACCCAATATGAACTAAAAATACTTTCCAACTCAACATCATATTCAACAATATATATGTAATACAAAAATTAAGTGGTCATTTCATGTAATGATGACTTTGTTTCCTCCTTTCTAGTGGCTTTCACAACGATTATCCATGAACTCACTAAGGATGTTTTCATAATATGCTACATCTAGCCAAGTAGTGGTGAGGTAGTTCAAACATCCCACTAGTTGAAGATACAAAGTTCCATTCACCTCTTTAGTTCCATAATCGTTGTACAATTTAGCATTATGTTCTAAAGGAGTAGATATTGCCTTGCACTCAATCATATTGAACTTTTTAAGGACTTCCCTTGAATATTTTCTTTGTGTCATCAATGTTTTACCATATTCCCTCCAAATTTCAAGAGCTAAACAATAATGCAATTCACCAAGACCCTTCATATCAAATACTTGTGACAATTGCCTTTTAATTTTTTCAGTCAACTTGGATGCAATGCCTCTTATGATAAGATAATCAACATTGAAATATATCAAAGAAATATTCCCTTCTTCATATTTCTTGATGTACATGTTAGGATCACTTTTGCTTCTCAAAAAACCTTTCTCATAAAAGAAAGATTCAATTTTCACATACTGAGGTCTTGGAGCTTATTTCAAACCATAAAAATCTTTCTTTAACATGCAAAAAATATGCTCATGTCACTTATTTACAAACCCTATAGGTTGAACGAGGTAAACTTATTCTTTTAACTCACCATTTAGAAATCTAGCTAATGCATTTTCTAATCATTTTTTGGAGCTAATGCAATTATGATTCTAACTGTGTTCAAATTAGTTATAGTTGCAAAAGTATCTTCATAATCAATTCCTTGTTTTGTGAATATTTTTTTGCAACCAATATAGCTTTATACTTATCAATACTTCCATCATCATTAAAATTGGATTTGTACAACCATTTTCATCGTATGGGAAATTTATTTTTCTACATAATTTTGTTAATTCCCATGTGCCATTCTTCATTATAGAGTTATATTATTCATTCATTGCATCTCTCCATTATTGATGTTCTTTAGCCTCTTCATAACTTGAATGTTATGAAACATTCGTTACATGAGACACCAATGCACAATATTTATACCTTATAGGTGCTTGACTTTGAAGTAGTGAACTTCTTGGAGTTTACTTGCTTTCATCTTCTTCTGCTATTCTTGGAGTGTCATGATTGTTTGATGCTTATTTCTTTTGAATTAATTTATGTTCCTATGCTTGTTTTTGTTTTCGTTCTTGTTCAACACTTGTATCTTTTTTGACACAATAATTGGTATCATTCCATACACTAGTATTATTTATTTTATCACCTTCATCTGCCTTCTCATGAAACACGACATCCCTACTTGTAAGCAATCTATGTGAATGACATCAAACAACTTGTTATGCTGATAGGTGTATTTATTTTGGAACATGTCTTGTAGACTTTTAATTAAATTATAGAAAAATATGAGGTGTATGGTTTATATCTCGATTTGAAGGAATATTCTTTGTCTAATAAGAAATCTAGTGGATGACATTTACCCCAACTGGATTGAAACCTTTATATTAAGCATTATTTAGTCAAGAAAATTTAAAAAATTAGGTAGAAAATAGAAGTGTTTCATTACATTTCAATTATTCTTTATTCAATTCATTGGTGTGAGCTACCTACCCAGCAATTCAACTCAATTCTATGTGTTCCCTGCTTGGCATTGAAATCAACATTATGATCTTTAGCACCCATGGCATTGATATGAGATGCAAATTAAGAGGAGTTTATATATTGGAATATGTGTCTAAACTCTTTAGAGCTATAGTAAAATCTGACTTTGTCTCGAAAACATTCCTTGCTCAGTATTGCTCCTAGATCCTAGCTAGGGAAATCACTGTTGCAACATTCACTTCAAAGAAATAACTCTACTCACACCTCTATGATTTGATTCTTATAGATGGTAAAAGAAAGGCACACATTAATCCCTATTATTTTTTTGTCTCCCTTATATTTTCATGCATTCATATTCATATTTTCTTGGAACAATAAAAGATATTCTGGTTGAAGAAATCCATAGAAAAACTAGATCACATGTTATCTGCAAGAAAATTAAACATCAATAGGGCCAAAAAACAACGTTGTTCGCGTTGGTTTCACTAATTCTTTTTGGAGATCTAACCATCTTGAATATTGTTATTTTGTAAACCCTGAAAACTCAGTCCATCAGATTGACTTTGCTTGGAATAGACATGATACTAACATCATCGCTTTATTTTGCAAGGACATTTACTACATAGAACAACCACGATTAGATTCTCCTTGTTCAAAAGATCACTGCCATAGATCTTGAAAACCTATAACTTAACTTTTTATTCATCTTTTAATTACAGTTTTCTAAAAAATAAGCCATCTCAAATAATTTAAGACACCATATCATACACATGAAATCTTATCAATGTGCCATCTAAACAATACCTAATTTTGATCTAGGAAGAACTATGTTGTATGATGTCTCCATGAATGCTTATTTATTTATGTAGCGAAGCTTTATTTTTAATTAATTAGACTAGCTTTACTTCTAATTAATTAGGCTCAATCTCTTTTTTAAATTAATTTAGTGATTAGAGGATTTTGTATTTTTGTTTAGGTGAGAGTTTATGTTGAATGAAATACTATTCCTATTTTTAATTAAATTTTATTTTTGAATTTATTTTTATAAATATAAATAGGAATAGTATTTTGTTCAACATCAACTCCTATGTAACAGCTAAAGGCTTATCCCAAGCCAAGTTAACATACATACAATTTCTTTTTAAATAATTTCCATTTAAATTCTAAACATCATTATTATAATTCTCTATTGTTTTACAACCCCTATACTTATGAATATTGTAGTGTTGCGTATTCAACCATGTTGAAGTATTCGAAGGTGATCATGATATCCATAAAGTTAAACTCTCAACATTAATCCTAACACATGGCGACATATAACACAATAGGAAAGGTTTACGTTTATGAATTCATTAATATGTGAATGATCTGGAGTGCGGTGGATGGTTCTCGAGGCCGTCCTTATGCCCTCCACGTGTACTCAACCAAGTCTGCCATACGGTAGCCATCCTACAGTCGCTATGCAATCGGGTGATCCGACGACTCCAGTTCCCTAAGATACAGTTAGGATAACTGTTGGTGGGCGGATGGACGAGCACATCCATTTGTTGCATCGCCTTGTTGAGGAAATGACTCTGCAACCTGTTCAAGCCCTTGCCCCTTGTAACAAGAAATCAATCCTTATGTTGTCATAACCTTCCACAGATGTTGATTTAATGACGTTTCTCAAGCTTATGCGGTAGGTTGTCACAATCTCCAATGTTGCTCATTGGATTTTCTTTGCACAGGGTTACTTTCGATACTCCTTTTCATCCCATTATGTCACAGACTTACTTATGGAAGATAGCCATGTTTCCGAAAGACCATTCTTCCTGTTGCAGGCGACTGACCCACATATGGGGTTTACCCTCCTTACAACAGATTTCGCTAATAGGGTTTTTCTTTTATTGTATTAGGGTTGAACCTATGTTACTAGGGAGTGGGAGGGCGAGTGGGAGTGGGAGTGGGAGTGGGAGGGGGAGCCGGAACGACCATTTTCAGAGGCTCCCAGGAAGTTGGGGGAGCGGGAGCGACCATTTTCAGAAGCTCCGAGTTTGGGAGCAAATCCTGGAGCGATTTTTATATATATATATAGATAGATAGATATATATTGTAATTTTTAATTTTTGATACATATATGTCAATAAAAACATGTAGAATGATGAATTAGACATAAAAAACATAAAAAAACATAGATTGATCATTGAACCATATCACATCAATCATATAGAAATTATAATCGTACTCAACCATGTCCACAAGTTAGTAAAATACATATTACAACTGCAACATATTGAGTCTCGTGAATCATGATTCATCAAATTTAATCTTAAAGTTTCAACTTCAAGCTTTCAAAATATAAAATTCAATATATAACATTTATCATCATTGATCACCAAAGTTGTACTTGTAAGCTAATTTTAACCATTACAAGAAGTAATATCTTAGATATTTCTAAGTCCTAACTTCTAATTCTTAACATGAAATGAAATGTTATAAAATGAAACATGAATAATGAAATGAAATGAAACAACTTTAGTCTTTCACGAAGCATCATATTCATAATTCACAATCATTACCAATGAGTTATAATTGCCAACTTCAAACTTCAAATTTTCATTGTTTACAAAAAAATCATCATGATATGAAAGATTCAAGAGTCAAGAGTCAAGGACTCAAAACTCAACAGTTATGAAAACTAAAGTCTAATAGAAACTAGAAAAGACAAGTAAATTATAAATATACATGTGGCCCTTGCCACGAGAGTCTCTAGGAGTATAAGCAGGTCGTGGTGGTCTTCTAGGAGTCTCCCACATAGACCGACAACCAAAAAAAGAACCTCCTCGTGAGGGTATAGATGGAGGTGGAGACAACAAAGGAACAAGACTCGGAACTCGAGCATTGCTACCAGTAGATGGTGGAGGTGGAGGTGGCATGGATGCTGCAGCTGCTTCATCTTCATCCCTTATAAGTTCCTCTTCCAGTTCTTTAAGATGTACAATTCCATCCTCCAAATTATCATCCTCTCGGTGAGTGTCCCAAATTTTATATGTGGGATCCTCATAAGCCCGTTCACAGTAATGACTCAACAACCTCAAGTTGTAGTGCACATAAACCAAGCTTTCTGCTCATTTTTCATTGACTCTGTTTCTTTTCACATTATGTGGGTAGCTATAGGTGCTCCAACACCTCTTTGTAGAAGAAGTATTTACAACCTATGAAAGAACTTTTTTTACCAATTTTGGCAAAAGTCCCTGGCCACCATATGTTTCACACCATGTGAGAGAATCAAATATATCTTTGTCGTCCATTGCATCGAAGTTACCAAACAAACCAGTGCCACTGAAGTATTTGCCTATTTCAAGGCGCACAACTGCACATTCCTCCCTGTCAGGTATAAACTTTTCTAATCCTTGCAAATATCCACTATTTACCTCTGGATCTAAATAGGATTTGGTCCTAATCCCACCCCTTGGTGCAGGTTGGCCCAACCAAGATGTAGAGTAGTATTTTTACGTAAGGATATACACCAAGAAATGTAGTGGAATATTAACTCTATTCCATCGTTCACACACACAATCATGAATCCGTTTGTACAAGTTGGGATCTCTATTCCGAACAATATCTTTTATTTTCCCCAACATGGTATCAATCTACTCATACACATCGCCAATCACTGGTTTGTCTGTATCTGTAAATCGAATCATGTGATCAATGGGCTTGGTGAAATCCAATACATGCCTCACACTTGTCCAAAACTGACCATCAAGAGCAGCCTCCTCCACTAGTTGAAAACCTCGCCTGTCACCTGCATTTGTATCCCTTTCCTTTAATACCTACCAACGTGGACTTGATACCATGCTAGCCAATGACTCTCTTACCTTCAAAAGGTGCCTAAAGGTGAGGTAATAGCTACCAAATCTGGTCTTCGCAATCTTCAACAACTCCAATATCGAGAGACTACGGAAAAGGCCATGGGTATTGCTATGATTTGTAATAAATTTTATCATTTGTTTGCCTTTCTTGTACAAATCACCAATCCGTTTGTATTGTGCATTTTTGTTCTTGACATTATCATGCATCAGAAGGTTCAATGTGTGAACCAAACGTCCAGACCAAAATATGTTGGGGTATTTATCCTCAATAATTTTTCCCGCTGCCTTACAATTAGCAGCATTATCACTGATGACTTGGATGACATTGTATGGCCCAATACGGTTAATTGTTTCAAGTAATGCTTTTGCAATGCTGATAGCGGTCCTAAACTTATCTGAGTAATCATGTGCAGTTAGAAAGATGGCACCACTAACAGACACAGCAAGAACACTTATCAATGGCTTTCCTTTTACATTTGTCCATCCATCAGATATAATGGACACCCCATGGTCAGTCTAAGAACTTTTCATTCTATTCAAAGAAAGTGATATTTTTTCTTTTTCATGATCAAGTCCAACGGTTCTTGCCTTGTCATACCCAGGGCTCTTGTATCCTTTAGGGGCATCATTTATGGCAGAAACTCTTTCGTGCCAATAAGGTGAGCGAAGAACATTGAATGGTATCCCACATGCATAGAGAAACCTGTAAACCTTTGAATCCACATCGTTCCTAAACCCCTCATCAAGGAACTCTGATATGGTTCTATGCCTTAAAGATGATGACCCTGCATATCCACTGCATTGGGAAGATGTTGAAGGAGTTCTTTGTGCTTGTGGTTGTGAGCTTGGTTCAAAGAAACCCCTTGATTTTTTTGATTTGTATTGGGCTTCCTCCTCTTCCCTTATGTATTTGGCTCCATCTGCTACTGACACCACTAGACAAGTTTTGATTCCTATTTTTTTTTCTCCATCCCATGGCCTTTTTCCGCAGAGGTGTTTTCTGGCACAGGTGTATGAACCTGTGTAATCATTGTTGCAATGGTGGCAATGAAATTTAGTGGTTCCACCCCCTCTCCCTGTTCCAGCCTTGTTAACATATTTCCACAATGGGTTTTGGTCTTGTTTTGTCTTTTGAGAGTCATGTTCACCCTCCTCCAGCTCCTTTTCACTGTGGTTTTCATCAATTTGACTTTCTCCAGCTTCTTCATCCCCATCTTCATTTTGGCCCCTCCATTTCCTACTCTCTAGCACCATATTAACCATAAAAGTGACCAAAAGAGGAAAATGCCAAGAAATATAGTCAAGTCCACGGTGTTTGATATTTGTAGGCTTTTTAATCTACAAATTAATTTAATTAATTAATTTAATTTAGATTGATGATTTTTAAACTAAATAAAATTAATAAACTAAATAAACTAGATTAAACCAAATAAATTACTGCCTAACTAAATTAAACTAACTAAACTAACTAAATTACTAGGTTACTTACCTCTTTGCAGGCTTTCTCCTTGCTCTTCGGCGCTTGCTCCTCGCTCCTTTGCTCTTGCTCTCCAGCTCTACTCAACTCATTCAAGTGATAATGAAATATTTTTAGCCCCATTGGGCTTTTAAAACAATTTTTTTTTTTTTTTTTTAAATTTGATTTCCTTTTCGGGTCCTCGGATTTTTTTTCCATCGGATCACTCCCGGCGCCACTTAATTCGCTCACGGAGTGGAAATTTATAATTCGGGAGCGGTCGGGAGCGATCGCTCTCGAGATGTAATTTTCGCTCTGGGAGCAACGGGAGCGACACACCCGACAACGATTCCTAAATTGGTAGGGAGCGATTTTTTTTTTTCCGAGCCACTCCTGCTCGGAGCGTGGATTGGGAGAGGGTTCAGGGGGGGGGGGGGGGGCACTCCCCCATAACATAGGGTTGAACTGTATTATTGTTCTTTTCTTGTCTGCAACGCTTAACCAGGGTTTTGATTCTCTTGTTATGGGTGAGTCGGTTGCTCTCCAGGTAGATTTCTATGGCAACTTGTTTCGGATCTTTGATGGAAACCCAACCTCATGCTCTGTCAAGTTGGATTCTGGCTAAGTCATGGTCACGCTTGAGTTTTTCTATAGTTGTAAACCTCCCAGTGATGTTAAGGGAAATTTTCTTATTTTCTGTTAAGGAATGTATGATTTTTGCTGATTATGAAAATATTGGATAGTCCCAAGACCATTTTCTTTGTGCTCGCTGGTTTAGCCAAGATCTATAAAGTTCACATGCTTTAGACTTTTATGTACCAAGGCTTTTGTTCTATATTTCCTATTTTCAAGTTGGGGCATATTTATGCGTGACTCTGTTTTCGGTTCTCAATTCAAATTAGAACCTTGTTCTATTACGCCATTGATAAGTTATTAACTTAACTGGTGTAAAGTTGATTTACTCGTATTTACCTCCTATCTGTTGATTTTCTCTACATCATGTGTGAGTTGTCGATATTGTTTAAGAGTAAGATTATTATTAAGGTAACAAGTTTCTGGGTGATTGTCTTACTCCTACTGTCTGTATTTTATTTGCATCCCTAATGAAATGGTATTGGTTAACTTATGGAATATTCTTGTACTGGTTTAGATCCATTGTTATATGTTCCTATTATAAGGTTTCTCCATGGATTGTGAGTTCTCTAATGTTACATACGAAAATATATGTTGCATTTATTTTCTAAGGACCTGAATGTTAACAATAACATTTATTTCAGAATATCGCTCCAATATTCATTTTAATGGTTCCATAATGTTTAAAAAAGATGTTACCCAGAATTATTGATAGCCCAAAGGGTTCCTTTCCTTCTCATGTTGAGTATATTAGTAGTTATCATGCATTTTGTTTCCACCTCAGTTATTTAATTTTCAGTGTGAAAGGTGTTACTTAATAATTCAACGTGGCTTAAATGGTGCACTGTTTAATTTGTAGGGGGTGAGTTCTTTTGTTTTTTTAATTTTTTTTTAGATAATTTATTTGTTGTTAGTAGAACTTGGCTCTGACTTAGGACTACCAGTGAGGTTGTTGGAACTATTTGGCCTCTAGGTTAACCTAGGTAACAGACACAGTTTCCTACCACATCATACAAAAATTTTGAAACTACAGTTAGTTTATAATTTTTTCCCTAAGGTAGCTATTTCATTCTCTGGTACTTGAATGAAACCCTCACGATAGAACTCCCATCACTGGGTTCACTGCTTGGTTACAAGAATTTATATTTTTCTTTGTAGAGCCTGTATAGTCAAACTTACGCAAAGCTTTGGTTCCAAATATATTTCATTCTCAAAGATAGATCGTTTTACTCCTCCCTTATCCCTGAAGATAGGAAATCTATGGTTTCAGAACAATCCTAATGCCATCCTTTCCAATTAGACCTATATTGTGTCAGATTCACACCAACAATGGTAGTTTTTAATATCACACCTATACATTAAACAATTCTGGATTTTGAAAAAGAACAACACTTAACCCCAAAAATCTTTGTTTTAATTGCTATTTTACCTTCTCTGAGTTTTTATCATCAATATTTAATCATGATTCATATACGCAACATTTTCTAGTTCCTTGCTCGTTTATTTTTATTTTTAAATTAAATATTGAGCACAGAACTTTTTTGGGAAAATTTAGTGTTTCTACAAACGCCTAACTCTCTAGACCTAGTAACTGGTCTAGAAACAATAGTCAAAGTAATTCGTATCTTTTCCTATAATTAATAGATAAGAGAAGGAGGAAAATAAACCAACCTGTAACTTTCACTTGCTCCCTCTCTCCTTTGATCGATTTTGCCGCTCCTTTTCATACTTAACTCGCTTGGAAAGTACTTGCACACAAGCTGAGACAGAAACCCATCAAAGCATACAATAGAGATCTGTTAATTAAACATATCATAGAATCCATAATACGATATACATCATTCAAACACATGAATGGAAAAAGCTTTGAATTCTTTATTGATAAAAGGAAAGATTACAACCCATGAATTTTCATGCTTGATTCAGTGTCTTCCTTCCAATTTCAATCCCTTCTCTCCTGATGAAGCAACAATTTGACATCATTACAATACTCTTACTAATCTCATTCAAACAACATTTCCTTACCTCAATAAATTCGAACCTTGACCATCCTTTGAATGCTTGGTCAATTTATAGTTGAATGGAGGAGTTTAAGCCATTAATGGCCTTGATGAATGCTTTGCCAAATTTGGGAAGTGGTTCCGTGGAGGAAGGGATAGTGGATTGAGATTAATTCATCCTCTTCCTCATCCAAATGCGAGCTCAATCAACCTAGAAACTTCAACAAGTATCCACTGGATGAGGAATCCAATGGACTCATTTAAAAAATTCGATGAATCTCGCTCAGTGCAGATGAAATGAAGGCTAATTGCGCTATAGTGCACCTAGTCAGTGCAGTTTCTTCATTGCAATGTAGCCTAATAGAAGGCTACCTACACTGATTACCTTAGGGACACTTTTTGGATGAATGGTGTCATGGAAACTCTTGGGAGGCAAGCATGATGTAGGTTGACCTCATTAGGGAATGAAAACAACTAAATTAGAGCTTGATGGACCCTAATAATATGAACCTAGAAGTCGGGATTGATGTGCCCAAATTGACTTGTAACACTTGTCGCCTAAAGCATGAAGTTGAAAATAAACATATCGAGTGAGATGCTTTACCATTTGGAGAGAATTTTTTGAAGTGGAAGGTGACATGCATTAGTTACAATACAAATATCACGATAATTTGATTTTTTCTCACGAACGAGCTGAGGGAAGGCATACCCATGCTCAGCTTATAAACTTTCATTACATGTACAAATATAGTTGTCTACAGATATAGACCCATGAATGGATGACCATGAATGTAAGGCCATTTGTACATTTGATATAGTAATCCTGAAAATATATCGCAGTCCGGATGGATGAAACTAGATCCAGGGTCTTCAATCTCATTCAATCTTCACTCGATGTACAAGTCTAACCATGTCAATAGATGATCTAAGGTCGAACATGGAGAGACATCATCTGATTACAAGCCAATGATGTAAGTCATTAACAAATGCGAGAGGAATCACTGATAATGATAATGACCCTTAAGGTACTGTAGTACATTTCGCATGGTGTGAATAAATGATTTGATGTTGAACACCATACGAAGTCTTTCGGTCGAAGTTCAGTGATGTCAACCTATCGTCAGAAGCGAGAAACCTGCCAATGATGTATGCAAGCCTCAAGGTACTGAAAGGGTGTTTCTAAGTCAACTTCTTGGACGATGTGCTGATGTTGACAAGAAATGACTCGTCGCAGGAGGGTCTTGATGTATCCCACATCAATGACACGAAACAAGGTAAATGATTTTGGAGATGAAACATCGAATGATGACGACACAAGGTTCAGGAATGGCGGGCATGAAAATGAAGGTTTACTGTATTGTGAAGGATGAAGTTTTTAACTGAATGACTTCTCTTGAACATATCAACAACACTAAAGTGAATTGGTAGAATTAACCCAAAACAAAGTAATGGATGGTATGATAGACCAACGATGTGATAACCATCAAGCTGAATGACCCAACCCACATAGTCACGGTGATGAAGTGAAAGTGTCATGGTCAAGAGTCACCTGCTACCATAACATTTTCTCGGCTTTTCCCGTTTTCCCTAGTCATTTCTAACCAGTACCTCATTATTTTTTATCAAAATTGAGGAGGATAACATATTCTTATTGTATGATTCCACCCTTCGAGTGAATCTGTCACTATTTTATGTTGTAATGAGTCTAGTGAAGGTGAAACTCAGTCTTGTCTAGATGGACAAGTTTGTCGCTATTTGATGTTTTTTAATGAGTTTAACGACAAATACAACTCGATCCTTTTCATGTTTAGAGAGTTAAAAAAGGGACGAAAAGGAAACTCCATAAGTTCTTTTTCAAAAAATAATCTCTCAAGTTTGAAAAAGCGTAAAATAATACAAGAGATATATCGTTTCCAATCTGTTAACGAGCTGGAAAGGCCAAGTGCTCGACAATATTTTCATGTTTAAAGAGTCTAAAAAGAGCTTAAAGAGTACTCTGCTTTGAGGAATGAGTGGTGTCTAGGGTAGCAACTGGTTCCAGTGATGTTGGAACTTCTGAAAACATGTTGATTTATGTGAAGAGGCTGGCTAATATGACCACTCATTGCAATTGTTCCTCAAAAAAGGTAAAACAGCCAAGTGAAAGTGTATGATCAGCTAAAGGGATGGTGGCGATGGAATGAAGACAACCAAGGCTCATCTCATGAAAAAGGCTGATAGAATGGCAATCACAAGGGTTAAAAATGGAAATGGGATCATTTTTAGACAAGCTTGAACCATAAGGAACTATGCTTGGATTCAGTTTCATTTTTACACAAGCTTAAAACAAAAAACTATGCTTCGATTCAGTTTCATTTTTGACCAAGCTTGAAACAAAAAACTATGCTTGGATTCAGTTTTATTTTGACACAAGCTTGAAATGAAAAACTATGCTTGAGATTGGTTTACATTCCCCCAGCATGATGAAAAGGAGAGTCTTCTATAACTAGATGGAAGTCGCTGCAGTGAAGCAAGATAGCTATCCAACACCTTTTTGGTTTCGTCTAGATATACAAAGGTGAATGGGGTAATTCCCTTCACATAACCTACAGGGAAACTTAACTTTACCACTAGGTGCATGCCCCCCAAGCTTCATTACATTCACCTAAGTAGACTACTCATGGCTATTAGGTGGATGGAATGAAGGTTCATTTATGAGATCAAGTGAAAGGTTCGACTAGGATTTTATGGGATCTACTCAAAGACTCGACTTGGAACTCTACTCATACTCGTTTCATTTTTTAACGAGGTTGACACAATACAATGAAATGTCCTCATGGGCCTGTTTCATCTTTTTAATGAGGTTGACACAGTAAAAGAACTATCCTCATATTCCTTGTTTCATTTTTTTAACGAGGTTGACACAATACAACGAACTATCCTCCGACCCCTTGTTTCATTTTATAACAAGGTTGACACATGACAACGAACTATCCTTGGACCTGTTTCATTTTTTAACAAGGTTGACACTGTAAAAGAACTATCCTCAGGGTCAATCACAACTCATAAGAGGTCATGAAGTAGAGATCTGGTTCCAATGCCCCCAGTACATGATGTACAACATCATTGAATTGATTGTTAGTTGATGTAGGTATGGAACATGTTTCCACATAATTAACCCATGGCAAGGATGATACCCTTGGTATAAAAGGACCAATTAGGGAAGATGGTTAACTGGAAGGCATATTTGGACCGGTAAATTGCAATCTAAAGGGCCTGGGACTACCATCACATTCAGATAAATGATTTTTCCTCCCATAGTAATAGGTAACTGAGGAAGGATCGCTAATGGTTGATTGGTTCCTCTATTCAAACCTAATAGATTCTGGGTAACAAGCACAAGCAGCGGCGAACCAATTTCTTGCGAAGTAGTTGAGGAAAGGATATTCGCTGATGTACCTTTATCTATAATAGTGCCCGATACAATCATATTACAAACTTGTACTATGATTCGGAAAGGCACATAAGAAGGAAGGTGGAATCCTGCTAGTCGATTCCAATCAAAGGAAGTGACTAGACTACTTGGAGGGGGTACCATAGTGTAGGTTTTAACCCCATACAGAAATTACCTGCATACGAATTTCAAATCATAGGAAAAATAAAAATGCGAGAGCATAACACATAAAACACATATACACATAGATTTCCCACTGGATCCCAAAACCGAGACTACCAGCTTGATTTTTCATTATGTTCCTTTCAATG